>JAGKTI010001049.1:0-77887 GCA_018397915.1 Birgus latro | reverse complement strand
TACAAAAGAGAGCCAAATTCAAGATCCGTTCAATTCGAGATGCCTGGACACACTGCGTTTGAAAGACTGGAGATCATAGGAAGTAGGAAATACAGACAGAGGAAGACAGTTCCAGAGTTGACCAGTTGCATAAATGAAGGACTGGGAGTAACGGTTAACTCTTGCATTAGAGAGTTGGACAGAAAAGGGATGAGAGTTTGTTGCTAGACGGGTACTACGTGCCCGTCGTAGAGGTGGAGGGATGCAAGCAGACAGTTCAGAGGAACAGTGACCATTGAAGTAGCGATAGAAGAGAGATAAAGATGCAACAGTGCGGCGAAGAGACAAAGGTTGAAGGGAATCAGTAAGAGGAGGAGAGTTAATGAGACGAAAAGCCTTTGACTCCACCCTATTGAGAAGAGCTGCATGTGGGGAGCCTCCCCACACATGAGAGTTGTACTCCATACACGGGCGAATAAAACCCGTGTACAAGGTCAACAACTGTGCAGGGGTAAAGAAAGTTCGGAATCGGCTTAGCACACCTAATCTCTTGGAAGCAGATTTCACAAGAGATGTAATATGTTCTTTCCAAGACAAATCCCGAGAGAATGAAACCCCAAGCATGTTCAAGGATGTTGCAGGACATAACTGTTCATTATTAAACATTAGTGGGTAATCCTGAGGAAGATTTTGTCGGGTTGATAAGTGTAAGAACTGAGTTTTTGATGCATTAAAAATAACAAGATTATTTTTACCCCAATCAGAGATACGAGCCAAGTCAGACATTAGGTGTGCCATAGCCTCATCCCTTTTTTGTTGAAGTAACTGCTGAGATGGACGTTGCAAGAACCGAATGGAAAGGTGAAGGGTGGAATCATCAGAATATGAGTGGATAGGGTTAGATGTACAGCTTAGAAGGTCATTGATGAATAAAAGGAAGAGAGTAGGAGATAGGACAGAGCCCTGAGGAACACCAGTGTTGATAGGTCTAGGAGAGGAACGATGGCAGTCTACAGCAGCGGCTATAGAACGACCAGAAAGGAAGCTAGAGATGAAGGCACAGATAGAAGGACAGAAACCGTAGGAGGGCAGTTTGCAAATTAAAGATTTATGCCAGACTTGATCGAAAGCCTTTGAGATGTCAAGTGCAATGACAAAGCTTTCGCCAAAGTTCCAAAAGGAGGATGACCAAGAGTCTGAAAGGTAGGTGAGAAGATCGCCAGTGGAGCGTCCCTGACGGAACCCACACTGACGATCAGAAAGAAGGTTGTGACAGGAAAGATGCTTCAAAATTTTTCTGTTAAGAATTGACTCGAAAACTTTTGAGACACAGGATGTTAAAGCAATTGGACGATAGTTAGAGGGCTGGGAATGGTCACCCCTCTTTGGGACTGGCTGAATGAGAGCAAACTTCCAGCAAGAAGGAAAGGTACAAGTTGAGAGACAAAGGCAAAAGAGTTTACCTAGGCAGGGTGTAAGCACAGAAACACAGTTTTTGAGGACAACAGGAGAGACTCCATCAGGACCATATGCCTTTTTAGTATTGAGGCCAGTGATGGCAGAAAACACATCAGCTGAAGAAATTTTAATGTCAGTCAAGAGGAAGTCAGAGGGGGGAAGTGATGGAGGAATAGCACCAGAATCGTCTAAGGTGGAATTGGAGGAGAAAGTCTGAGCGAAGAGATCTGCTTTATCAGTAGAAGAAATAGATACAGAGTCATCAGAGTAGAAAAGAGGAGGGAAGGATGATGAGGTAAAGTTGTTAGAAAGGTTTTTGGCAAGGTGCCAGAAGGAGCGGGAAGAATTTGAGTTGGAGAGTTGGGAACATTTAGCATGGATGAAATTGTTTTTAGCAGAGCGAAGAACAGACTTAGCACGATTTCGAGCAGAAATATATAAAAGGTGTGATTCAGGGGTGGGTTGGCTCCGGTACCTCTTATAGGCCCTCTCCTTGTTGCAGACAGCATTAGAACAAGCGTGATTAAACCAAGGCTATCTTGCATTAGTCAGAGGATATGAGAAAGGAATGTATGCTTCCATGCCCGAGAGAATAACCTCCGTAATGCGCAAGGCACACTCAGATGGCTCCCGGCCAAGGAAGCAATAATCATTCCCTGGAAAATCAAAGAGGTACTGCCTGAGGGCCTCCCAATCTGCAGCTCCAAAGTGCCACAGGCAGCGTTTCTTTGGAGGGTCCACAGGCCGTACTGGAGCGATTGGACATGTTAAGGTAATAAGATTATGATCGGAGGAGCCCGACGGAGAGAAAAGATGAACAGTGTAAGCAGAAGGATTAGTTGTTAGGAAAAGGTCAAGTATGTTGGAACTCTCTCCAAGGCGGTCAGGGATACGGGTAGGGTGCTGTACAAGCTGGTCTAGGTCATTAAGGATAGAAAAGATGTAGGCTTGTTCACCAGGTGGATCAGTGAAAGGAGAGGAGAGCAAAAGGTGGTGGTGAACATTGAAATCTCCTAGAATGGAGATTTCTGAGAAAGGAGAAATGGATAGAATGTGTTCCATCATAGAAGTAAGATGGTCAAAGAATTTTTGATAGTCAGTAGAATTAGGAGATAAGTAAACAGCACAGATATATTTAGTCAGAGAATGATAGGAAAGCCAAAGCCAGAGAGTAGAGAATTCAGAAGAATCAAGTTCAGGAACACGAGAGCAAGATAGATCGTTGCGTACATATACGCAACAGCCACCTTTGGCTTTGAAACGAGAATAGAGAAAGTAGGAGGATACAGAAAAGGGTTTGCTGTCAGTTGCCTCAGACAGCTGAGTCTCATTGAGAAAGAGAAGGTGAGGTTTAGAGGAGAAGAGGCGGTGCTCGACAGCGTGAAAGTTAGAGGAAAGGCCGCGAATGTTACAGAAATGAAGAAGGAGTGAGTCAGACAGTGGTTCCAGGCAGCTCCGAGAGTCGTCACCGGGAGAGGGGCGGATGGTGGGGGCATTTATGGTCCCCCCCCCCTGGGGACTCCGAGGCATGATTTTTGTGCACCATTTTTGAGATAATTTTGAAAAGGAAGTGTAGTGTGTAGCGTGTATGTAGTTTGGTGTTGATAGTTAGAGAAACTTGTATTGGAGAGCATGCTGGTCTACTCTCTGTGTAACTGATACACTGAAAAAGTTCAGCAAAGGAGGATGGTCAGGAACAAGTCCTGAGGGCTGATGAAACGGGAGCTCCAGCTCTCCCTGTCATCAGCTTTCCATCCCCCTTGGGAGTACTGCCCTGCTCGACTGGTGCTACAGTCTCCTCACCCTACTTACCTCTAAATCATCATTTTTTGGTTAAAATTCAGTTAATTCATGCTTTGTGTGCATTATTTATGTGAAAGGGGACTTAAATAAGTGCTATGCATGTCCGGTAGGGAGGTAGGTAAGTGGTTTTCTGATTTAGGTTAGGTTAGGTTAGGGTCATGAATGACCAGTGCTGGAGCTTCAGGGCCAATATCCGGACAAGACCATTATCCGGACATGACCAATATCCGGACATGCCTTTGGCTCTATTATGTCGGATAGTGGAGGGATTACTACGATACTATTTCGTAGTAAGGCTCATTATTCTATCAAAAAGAAGAAGAATTATCTCAGCCAATCAGCAACGAGTAGAGCTGGAAGTGGGCGGGGCATCAGTAGGGGGCGGGGCATCAGTAGGGGGCGGGGCACAAGAGAATGACACAAATGCTACTAGTATAGTACTGACGGTACATCTAGTCCTCTTTTTCTGGTGCTTTCTTTCACATGCTGTGTTAGGAAAAACTCCTGAACAAGGTCCAGGAGCTTTTGGTCCCAACAGGTTTCCTGACTTTTTATATCTAGAGTATTCCTCTTTATATTTGTCCTGAAATCTCCAGATAATATAACTGTTTCAAATTTCTTCTCCATTCTAAGTAATAATGCTCTTAAACTTTGAGTTGTACTCTCTGCCAGGTCTGTGTATGTGTGTGTGTGTATTTACCTAGTTGTGACATACAGGAAATGAGCTACGCTCATGGGGTCCTGTCTCCTTTTCTCAATAAGTCAAATTTTGTTTTGAACTCATTTAAGTTTTTAGACTGGACGACCTTTTTGTCCAGGCTATTCCAAAGGTCTATGCATCTATATGGAAAACTATATTTCTCGATATCCTTCAAAAAACTTGGCTTTTTCAGTTTCATTCCGTGTCCTCTTGTTACTCTCCCATCCCATAAAAACAGATGTTTTCTATCAATTTTATCTACTCTCATCATAGTCCTGAACACTGCAATCATGTCACCCCTCTCTCCCCTTTCTTCCTGGGAAGGCAGATCCAGCTTTTTGAGCCTCTCTCTATATGACAGATCTGCCAGGCTGGGGACCTTCTTCATTGCTGTTCTCCGCATTCTCTCGATCTTGTTTATATCTTTCTTTTTGTGTGGGGACCACACAACTGCTGCATATTCCAACCTGGCGCAGATCACGGCCACTATCAATTTTTTCATCATCTCCTCATCCATGTGATGAAATGCCACTTTTATGTTAGTGAAGAGATTGTACATCTCTCTAACTAGTAAGACCTCACTATAACAGACTAATTGGGGTCCAAACCATTCTGAAAAATGTGAAATTCTGATAATAGCGACATCCGGACTTCCCCCTGCTAATCCGGACTTTTTCCAATATATCAGACATTAGTCCGGATTGCATGAACGGTTTATAAACGTTTTGACTACCATTGTGGTACTGTCCTGTGTTATAACTTCACTGCATTAATCAGATGGTGTAATATATATAATAATACTGTACTGTACAATGATAAACATGTCTGTTATTTATATTACTGTGGTGAACATAGCTGAAGTGGTCAGGCAGTCCGGACTGCTACTGGCTTTATCAGACATTTTCCGATATATAGGAATTTAGTCTGGTAGCTCCTTACGTCTGATAAAAGTGAATTCCGGTCTACTGAAGTCTGATATATCGAGGTTTTACTGTATCTTGTTAATGTGTTTTTCAGGTGACAAACTATCCTGGACCAGCACTCCCAAATCTTTCTCCTCTCTCACTTTTGTGACTGGTTCATTACACATCATATAATTCAGTGATGGCCTCTTGGTACTTTTACCCATTTCCAATATTTTACATTTTTTTTTGCGCTGAATTTCATTTCCCACATCCGGCTCCAATCATGAATTCTATCCAGGTCTTCGTGCAGCATTTTACAGTCTTCCACTACTTAAACTCTCCTCAAGATCTTTGCATCATCAGCAAACAGACTTGCATAACTGTTCATTCCATCTACCATATTGTTTACATAAATCAGGAGCATTACTGGTGCAAACACCGAGTCCTGTGAGACTCCACTTGTTACTTCCCTCCACCCAGACATCCTTTATTACTGTCCTCATTTGTCTGTCTCTCAAAAAGTCTCTCATCCACTCCAGGAGGTTTCCCTTCAGTCCTCCTATGTGCTCCAGTTTCCACATTAGTCACTTGTGGGGTACCTTGTCAAAGGTCTTCTCCAAATCTAAATACACACAATCCATCCAACTGTCTCTTTCCTGTAGCATGTTAATTGCTCTCGAGTAGAAGCTCAACAAGTTGGGAACACACGACCTTCCACTTCTTAATCCAAACTGACTTTCAGCCAAAATGTTCATCTCCTCTAGATATTATATCCATCCGTCTTTCAGGATTCTCTCGCACAGTTTTGCGACTATGCTGGTCACACATATTGGTCTATAATTCAGGGGTTCTTCCTTGTTTCCTCTCTTATAAATTGGTACCACATTGGCCCTCTTCCATTGCCAAAGCACTTTCCTTTCTTCCAGAGAACACACAATTAAACCATGAATCTTATCCGCTAGTTGTTCTCTGCATTCTTTCAGTACCCAAGTAGAGATTCCATCCGGTCCTGAAGCTTTCCTTACATGTTGAGTTTCTTGTAATTTATACACTTCCTGCAGTTCCACTTTTATATCTTTTATCACCACATTTCTAGTCACTCCCTCGCCCTCCACAAAATCCCTTTCTTTAGTGGAAACCAATTGGAAACATTTGTTCATTATTTCAGCTTGCACTGCCGCATCTTTATAGACCTCTCCTCCTACTTTCTGTCTGGTGATCCCACCTTCTTGTTTCAATTTGCCATTAACAAATCTATGAAAGAATTTGAGTTCTTCCTTATATTTGTCAATTGTACCTTTTCCAAAGTTCTTTTCTTCCTCTCCATGAATTCTTGTATATTCATTTCTAATTCTTCTACATTCTTCCTTTGTTCTATTATTACCTCTCTTTGTCCAGCTGTTTCATGCAATGTCCCTATCTTTATTTGGAATCATACACCTTCTGTTAAACCAATCCTTCTTCCTGTTTTTTTTTTCCCACTTACTCTTGGAACATATTTTTCCATCCATCCATCCATCATCTGATCTTACGTCGCCCCACAGAGGAGCGTAGAAGCCCGGGGCTAGGCAAGTCGGTCTTGACATTTAAGATGAGAGTGACCAGCCTCACTCATCCCTGAGTGGCATTAGGAGAGCAATAAACCCAAACCACCCCTTGGATATAATCCTTCACCGGCTCAATCCGACTGGAGTGCTGTAATTACCAACTAAACCACCAGGCGCCAAAATTTGGTTATATGGTTACAACCCAGCATATTAAATGGTTTAGTGGTGTGGTGTACAGGAAGCCATTTGGCTTGTCACTCAGTGTAGAGTCACCCACAGGCAGAGGGACAAGGAAAGAAAAAAGGAAAGAAAGACAGAAGAGGGAGTGTAAAGTCACCCATAGGCAGAAGGACAATGAAAGAATGAAGGAAAGAAAGACAGCAGAGGATTGAAGGAAAGAAGGATGGAGGAGAGGAAAGGGCAGACACCTGAGAGCAGCACTACATTGAGTGAGTGGATGGTGAGTGCCCCCACCTACCACAAAACATGTTTTTCCACTCCCGAATTATAGAGGTCTAGAAAGATATCCCACTTTTCTGCATCTCTCTGGTTTCTCTAAATTTTGTTCAATCTGCATTTTGGAAAAACTTCCTCAATCCTGTAAAGCATGCTTTCCAAGAGATGTATCTTCCCTGTCTATAAAGCTCATCTCTTGGCAATATGTACCCTTTTATCATCTGGAACTCAATGACCACATATCACTTTTTCCTACAGGACACAGATATTTCAAGGATTCAGTTACATCAGGTTCTTTGGTTAGCAGTAAATCTAATCTTGCTGGTGTGTTGTCACATCTGAATCTTGTCTCTTCTTTGACCCATTGGGCCATTACAATATTCATTGCTATATTTAACAATATAGTGTCCCACGAATCTTCACTGCCTCCTAAGTCCCATTCCTCCCAGTTCACCTCTTTACAATCAAAATCACCCATCAGAATTATGTTGCTGCTTTCTCAGTCACTTTCTGTAGAAATCTCACCATTTCTAACAACATTTCCTGGCATTCAACATCATTCCATGCCCTTGACTTAGGGGGAACATATACCACTGCGATGTCTCTCTTGCCATTCTCTGTAGTTTCTAATTTCATATTTATCACTTCAACCCTACCCTCTCCCAGATCCACATTATCCACATTGATGTTGTTCTTCATTGCTATCATCACTCCTCCTCCCATTTTTCCTTTTCTATCTCTTCTCCACAGTTTGTACTTACCATCTCCCATATGGATATCAATATCCTCTCTCAACTTGGTCTCAACAAAGCACACAATATCTGGTTCGTGTACCCTCAAGTAATCGTTAATTTCTAACCTTGCCGACATTAAAGCATCAACATTAGTATATGCCACTTTCCAACTTTTTTGTTCTTTATTCCCTCTTCTCTCTCTCTCTCTCCATCAGTATCACTTCCATAATTTCTGATCCATAACTCTCCAAAAGAACACTGTCTTCTCTTCCTCCATTCTGTGTTCTTTTTTTGCCTTTGCTTCCTTTACTAGCTCCTTTATCTTAGCTCTTTCTTCCTCATTTGCATCTCTCCTTATCCAAACATTCTTGAACTCCTTTTTCTCAGATAATATTCATGTTCTGTTGATGATTTCATTTACCATTACCTGAGACTTTAAGTGGTCTCATCCCTCCTTCCTCATACTTTCCTAGCCTAAAGACTTCTTCAATCTCTTCTTGAGCTTCGCTGTTACCCCTCTGTAACTACTGATATTATCTGTTTAGCCTTATTCAGTTCTTCTCTTTCCTTTTTTGATCTTACTGTCATACGTTTTTCTTTTACTCCTGAAATTATCACATATTTTTTCTTGTCTGCTAAATCACTGACTAAAGATTCTCTACTTCTTAGTACCCTAACCACTTCCTTTTCCACCTTTTCCTTGCTTTGTTGTTCTAAAATCTCTTTCAAATTTATATTCCTTCCTCTAGAATTTTCTTCCACTCCTTGTGTTACTCCTTGATTTCCTTAATACGTTCACCTTGCATCCTTGATTTTTATTCATGCTCATCTAGTTTACTTTACATCCTGTTCCTTTCTTCTTCCAACCTCTTATTTTTGCTCTTGAGCTGTTTTATTTCATTTGAGGCAGACTCACTACTCAATTTCAATTCTGTAACTTGCCTTTCTTGTTAAGCACTGCGTGTGTGTGTGTGTGAGTGTGAGGACGTCATGCTGGTAAGTGTTTCCCGTGCGTCCACTCCTTTACTGAACAAAATTCATTAAATGAACATAATGTTTGGCTAGCCGATAGCAGTTGTTAAAACTGAAATTCATTAAAGGAGGGTTCAGTACTGTATACTCAGGGTTCACTGTATGTATGGGAAATTTAGAGTAGCAGAGAGGAATGACAGAGGTGAAATGGTGGTAAATTTGCTGGTATGTATAATATGAGAGTAATTATCACATTCTTCCACAATAGAACCAAAAGAAAATGGTCTTGAAGATAACCAAATGGAGAAACAAAGAAAGAAACTGACTTCACTAAAGCAAGCATGAAAAACTCGATCACTAATGCAACAGTTATCAAAACATTACCGGTAAATATGGTATAATCCCAGTTATCCGATATCCAGGAAACCGGAATTATCAGACAACCAGGATAATTCGTGGAATGGCAAATACAGTACTGTCAATAAATAATATAACAATGTGTGCCACATTGATCAGCCGCCCCTACACAGGATGGTCATGTGAAGCTAAGTGAAGTCGTGCGATGTGAAGTGAAGGCATTTCCGGTCATGATCGTTTCCTAGTTAATCCCCTTTCCAGCCCTCCTGCCCCCTCATTCTCCTCCTTTAACCTAGTCACCCTCCACATCTCTACAAATCACCATTCTGCTTACTGCCATCAGTAAACAAGAACTCTCGCTGTTGTGTTACAGTGTCGTGATTAACGATTTGTACACTCTGTGATGCCTCAAGTGCAAACTAATCTTAAGCACATGGTGCTCCCATTGAAACGAAAGCTGGATGACTGCAACAGTCTTGAAAATGATGAACATTATAAGACACTGACAACAGACTTTAACATAGGAAATTCCACAATTTATGATACCAAGTCCCACGGACCAAAGCTCAAGTTATTTGTTTGTGAAAAGCAAAACAAATAATTCCATTGAAAAAGGTTACACTCTTCATCGCCTGAAAATGCATGGAACCAATACAGTTTTCTACCTAATGAATCAACTTTAACTACCCATGAGCTTCCAGTATCTTTGAGTACCTTGGCAAGTCCATTCTGTTAAATATTATTCATTATTTTAATCATAAAAACATGGAAGAATAAACTATAGAAATAAATCTTGAGCATTTATTGGTGACCTGATGATTTAGAAAGAAATGTTGTAATCATGACTCCATTGCTCACAGTATTGTATATGTCCATGACCCACCAATTTATTTCTCACATGACTGCTGTCACTCCACCCCTCACTCACCACACAGCTGTTTTACATATACTGTAATACAATAAATATAGAGGAATTGCAAGCACAGTAATTTTGTCAAACAAAATAAATGCTTCATTTCTATCAGCTAGAGTTTATCTTCTGTGCCAATACAAATGCATTCTAAGATGATATCATCTTCAGAATGCATTTACACTGGCACTGTCATCAAATGCATTAAAAGATGATGTCATCTTTGAATGCATCTGCATTGACATCAAATACATTTTATGATGATTCCATCCTAGAATGCATTTGCACTGTCACTGTCATCGAATATTATAAGATGATGTCATCTTAGAATGCATTTGCACTGGCAAAATGCTTTCTAGGATGATGTCATCTTAGAATGTATTTGCACTGGCAATGTTATCTTCGAACACATTTGCACTGGCAGAAAAGATAAACTCCTAGCTAACAGAAATGAAGCATTTATTTTGTTTGACAAAACTACTGTGCTTGCAATTCCTATGTATTTATTGCATTATCTGTAAAACAGCCAGGTGGCGAATGTGAGGTGGAGTGACAGCAGACCAGTGTGGTATATATGGGTGGGCGACAGACATATACAACACTGTGAGCAGGGGTATCATGATAACTCTACCGTACAACACTTATTTCCAGATAATCAGATCATCAATAAGTTTTGTTTTGTTTCGCTTTTGAAGGCTCCAACATGCTTGCACGCATCAGTCTTGGTCACCTAATGGCGGCTCTCCACGCTGCTCGATCTCTGGCAGCCTCCCTGTTCAGTCCCTTAACCCTTAAGTCACACTTAATGACCTCGTCCCATGTCTTTCTCAGTCTCCCCCTCCCCCAGTATTAACACTTCTCACCCACTGTACCCAATTATCATCCCCCATCCTCTCCACATGTCCAAACCACCTCAGCCTGCCTCTCCTCATCACAACACCAATACACTCCAGTCCCATCCTACCACTCAACTCTTCCATTGTAAACCCAGCCCCCCCCAGGCCTTGCACGCAGGGACGCACTGCACATCCACCTAATCATTGTCATTTCTGTATGTTTAAACCTGCGAATATCCTCTTCCTCTACTGCCCAGGTCTCACTACCATACAGCATCACACTCCTAACACATGCTGCATACAAAGACCCCTTAGCACGTAAGGAGAGTCCTCTCAATGTCAGGAGAGGCAACAGCTCCCTGAACTTCTTCCAACCACTTCTCACCCTAGCAACCGAGCTAACTCCAGCCCCACCTCCGGCACATAACATGTCTCCCAAATAAAAAAACTCCACACACTCAAGACCCTCACTTGCAAGTTCAACCCTCTCACGCCTAACAATCTCCACCTGCTCTCCCCGACACGCCGCACACATGAAATCAGCATTATCTCGCAGTCTACCTCTAATACCACTACATCTCTTGTGCACCCATTTATCACAAACACTACACATGATGGAATTACTTCCCACACCCATGTGGCAAACTGCACATGGCCACTCTCCCTCTCCTCTGATTGTACCGCCACCAACCCTAGATATCATCACTTTTGTTTTATCTGCATTTACCCTTAAGCCCTTGTACCCCATACCATCTCTCCACTTCTTAAATCTTTCCTCCACCTCCCTTTCATTCTCTGCAATCAACACCAAATCATCAGCATACAACATCTCCCATGGAAGTCCATCTCTGAAGTCACGTGAGAGGGCTTCAAGCACCATGATAAACAACAAGGGACTCAAAACTGACCCCTGATGCACACCAACATTCACGGAAAACTCATCACTCAAAACTCCATTCACTCTTACCTGGGTGCGAGCACCCACGTACATGGCCATAACCACCCTAACCAGCCACTCTTCCCTAGCTTTCTCATTGCCAACTTCACCACCTCTCTAGGGACTCTGTCAAAGGCCTTTTCCAGATCAACAAAAACAAAATACAATTCCCTTTTCTTACCAATATATTTTTCCTGAAGCTGTCGAACAATGAATATGGCATCAGTGGTCCCCCTGCCTGGCATAAACCCAAACTGCATCTCATTGATATTCACTCTTTCTCTAATATTACCTTCTAGAACTCTCTCCATTACTTTCATTATCTGATCTAAGAGCTTTATACCTCTGTAATTTCCCCTTTCCAGTGCATCACCCTTCCCTTTGTACACATTTACAATTACACTCTTCAGCCAATCATCTGGGACAACACACTCATATATAATCATATTTATCAGGTCAGTGACTAACCTCACCCCAGTATCTCCTGAGGCCTTCAACATTTCAGCAGTCAACCCAGACACACCTGCCACCTTCCCCACCCGCATCCTGCCTATTGCCTGACTCACAGTAGCAGCGTCAATCAAAGGCCAGGGGCCAAACACTGGATCAGCTGGCTCCAAACCTTCCCTATCCCAATCAAACTCCTCATTCAACAACCAGCTATAATGCTCTCTCCATGCATCTTTAATATCCTCACTGTTCACCACTACCCTTCCTTCATCATTCTTCACACACTGCTCACCTACAATGTCCCGATTATCCCTCTTCACCTGATTTGCCACCCTAAAAATCATATTTTTCCTTCCTCCATGATTTAGATTATCAAGTAAAAGTCTCTGTGACTCAGACTTCGCCCTGTATACCTCTCTTCTAGCCCTGCGCTTGGCAGCCAAGTACTCCTCCCTGTCACCACCCTTCTTCCATTCCCGGAAAAGCCTTCTTTTCTCCTTAACTGCGGCTTCTACACCCTCATCCCACCACCAAGTTACTTTATGTCTTGGTGGGCTTCTTGCCCAACCACATAATGCATCGGTAACTCTCAAGAGGTTGTTCTTAAGGGTTCTATACTGTTCATTATCGTCTCTATCTACGGCTTCCTGTTCAGCCACCACTCTCCTCATCTCACTATAAAAGGCATCCCTTACTGATTGGTTTCCCAGCTTCCATATTTTCCTCCTAGGTACATATGTCCTCCTTCTCATCACTCGTTCCTTAAGCACCATGTCACAAATCAACAGTTTGTGCTGCTGCACACACTCCTCGCTTCCTATAACTTTAACATCCCTCATTAATCTCCTATCAACCCTCTTGACCAGAAAATAATCTATCTGACTACTATTTCCCCCGGACTTGTACGTAATCAACCGGCTGATTCTTTTCCTAAAATGTGTGTTGCACACAATCATGTCCATAGCCTCCCCAAACTCGAGTATTCTTTCTCCTTCCGCATTCTTCACACCATATGCACATCCTCCATGGACTCCTTCATAACCTTGAGCTGCTTCACCCACATGACCATTTAAATCCCCTCCCAGAACCTCTTCCTCATCATCGCCCATGCCACTTACTACACGTATTAAATCATCCCAAAATCTATCCTTCTCTGCGTCATCCAGTCCTACCTGTGGAGCATATGCCAATATAACTGAAATCATTACCCGTCTGATCAAAATTTTCACTACTAATATCCTATCAATTACTCTCATAACATTCATAACAAATTCCACCCAATTCTCCACAACCAACACACCCACACCCCCATATCCGTCAGCTCCCCCCCTGCCAAAACAACTTATAGTAGCAATCCTTCCCAGCAATCTTTCTGGCTGATCCACCCCTGTACCGGACTTCCTGTAAACATGCCACATCCACCCACCCCTTACTGAATGCCTCAACAACTTCCCCCGCTCTTCTCCTTAAACTTCCCACATTCCACGAACCCACCCTAAACCCCCTGGGTGATTTGCTGTCCTCAGGTTTACTTTGATGCATATATTCGTACTTGGTCATAGTCAGTAAGATAAAGTGGGGTAAACATTCCATAGGCCCGACCCATTGCACAGTCCTAGGTCCAGGCAATGGATCTGGGACCTCTAGCCCACCAGCTTACCAGTGGCTGTGGTAGTGGCCTCGGGGCACCCTGCCAGGACAGCTGCAGGGACAACCTCCAAGCGCGCCTTGGCACTGCAACTGCCCCGCCATTATACACCCACTGATAGGGCAGCCTCCTGGGGCGCTACTCCCAGGTTCAGGCCCCTCTCTATTGAGCGGAAGCAGCGGCCTGGGAACTGCAATGCCCTGTACCCTCTAGCACAGGTTCGAGCCCCATCTCACCCCGGACCCATGATCTATGCTGGCGGAACCCCCATCAAGTACTCAAGATTTACTTCTTCAGTTTATTTTTCTGTGTTTGATGAATAAAATAATGAATAATATTCAACAAAACAGATTTATTGTGTGCATTTTGCACTACTGCAGGACACTGCAACCAAGTGTGTTACATCTATGGCGTGTGTTTGAGGGTGTTTCAAATGGAAAAATGTCAACATGGCCTTGGATACAAGTGGTACTGCACATACCGCAACAGACTATGTAAAAGAGTATAGGGTAAAACCTTGATATAATAGACTTCAATATACAGTACCGGAATTCACTTCTATTGGAGTCGAGGAGCTGGCCAGGCTAAATTCTTATATATTGGGAAAAGTCCAAGGGTGACGAGTGATAAGTGAAAGATACAGATATAGTGAATGTCTATAGCTTGTAGGATCGTATATACTAAGGTGTATAAGTGTACAGTATAATACAGCAGTCTCTCAATCATCTGACATAACAGAGCCAAAGGCACATAAGGGTAGTGGTGATGTCCGGATAATGAATAATATCCCCCCTACTACACCCAGACCCTACCTCTACCCAACCTCCAACCTATACCTAACCTATTTATACAGTACCACTGCTTACTTTGCAGTGTTTTCCCATCACTCAGGCACATTTCAACATCAAAACACATATAGGAATATCCAAAATAATGTTAAACACCAAGAAAACCATAAAAAAAAAAAAATAAAATCCAAAAAATATCCTACCTATACACTACTGTACCTAAGTACCCCTCCTAATTTGGTACTGTTTTTAGGTCAATTTGCCATATTTAGACATCAAAACATACATAGGAATGTCCAAAGCAATGCTAAACCCCAAGAAAACCATGAAAAAAAAAAACACTGAAAACCAAAATCCACCATAAATATACACTACTGTATGTAGTACCCCTCCTAATTCTGGCCCTGTTTTCAGGTCAATATGCCACATTTAGACATCAAAACACACACAGGAATATCCAGAGTAATGTTAAACACTAAGAAACCTATGGAGAAAAAAAAAAAAACATCCTACTTATACACCACAGTATGTACTTTACCCCCTCCTAATTTTGGCACTGTTTTCTGGTCAATCTGTCATATTTAGAAATCAAAACACATATAGGAATATCCAAAGTAATGCCAAACACCAAGAAAGCCATGAAAAAAAACAGTAAAAACCAAAAAACACCCTACCTATACACTACCATACTGATGTACAGTACCCCTCCTAATTTTGGCACTTTTCAAGTCAGTCTTTTTTTTTTTTTTTTTTTTTCAATGCAAGGAAGAAGGAACCAAAGGCCACAGGTCTGCATACTGTTCCTTCCAAGAAAAACCAAAAACAATAAAAAAGAGAGCCAAATTCAAGATCCGTTCATTTCGAGATGCCTGGACAAACTGCATTTGAAAGACTGGAGATCATAGGAAGTAGGAAATACAGACAAAGGAAGACAGTTCCAGAGTTGACCAGTTGCATAAACGAAGGACTGGGAGTAACGGTTAACTCTTGCATTAGACAGTTGGACAGAAAAGGGATGAGAGTTTGTTGCTAGAAGGGTACTAGGTGCCCGTCGTAGAGGTGGAGGGATGCAAGCAGACAGTTCAGAGGAGCAGTGACCATTGAAGTAGCGATAGAAGAGAGATAAAGATGCAACAGTGCGGCGAAGAGACAAAGGTTGAAGGGAATTAGTAAGAGGAGGATAGTTAATGAGATGAAAAGCCTTTAACTCCACCCTATTGAGAAGAGCTGCATGTGGGGAGCCTCCCCACACATGAGAGTTGTACTCCATACACGGGCGAATAAAACCCGTGTACAAGGTCAACAACTGTGCAGGGGTAAAGAAAGTACGGAATCGGCTTAGCACACCTAATCTCTTGGAAGCAGATTTCACAAGAGATGTAATATGTTCTTTCCAAGACAAATCCCGAGAGAATGAAACCCCAAGCATGTTCAAGGATGATGCAAGACATAACTGTTCATTATTAAACATTAGTGGGTAATCCTGAGGAAGATTTTGTCGGAATGATAAGTGTAAGAACTGAGTTTCTGATGCATTAAAAATAACAAGATTATTTTTACCCCAGTCAGAGATACGAGCCAAGTCAGACATTAGGTGTGCAATAGCCTCATCCCTTTTTTGTTGAAGTAATTGCTGAGATGGACGTTGCGGAAACAGAATGGAAAGGTGAAGGGTGGAATCATCAACATATGAGTGGATAGGGTTAGATGTACAGCTTAGAAGGTCATTGATGAATAAAAGGAAGAGAGTTGGTGATAGGACAGAGCCCTGAGGAACACCACTGTTGATAGGTCTAGGAGAAGAACGATGGCTGTCTACAACGGTGGCTAAAGAACAACCAGAAAGGAAGCTAGAGATGAAGGCACAGATAGAAGGATAGAAACTGTAGGAGGGGAGTTTGGAAATTAAAGATTTATGCCAGACTCGATCGAAAGCCTCTGAGATGTCAAGTGCAATGGCAAAGCTTTCGCCAAAGTCCCGAAAGGAGAATGACCAGGAGTCTGAAAGGTAGGTGAGGAGATCGCCAGTGGAGCGTCCCTGACGGAACCCATACTGACGATCAGAAAGAAGCTTGTGACAGGAAAAATGCTTTTAAATTTTTCTGTTAAGAATTGATTCGAAAACTTTTGAGACATAGGATGTTAAAGCAATTGGACGATTGTTAGAGGGTTGGGAATGGTCACCCTTCTTTGGGACTAGCTGAATGAGAGCAAACTTCCAGGAAGAAGGAAAGGTACAAGTTGACAGCCAAAGGCGAAAGAGTTTACCTAGGCAGGGTGTAAGCACAGAAACACAGTTTTTGAGGACAACAGGAGGGACTCCATCAGAACCATATGCCTTGTTAGTATTGAGGCCAGTGATGGCAGAAAATACATCAGCTGAAGAAATTTTAATGTCAGTCAAGAGAAAGTCAGAGGGGGGAAGTGATGGAGGAATAGCACCGGAATCGTCTAAGGTGGAATTGGAGGAGAAAGTCTGAGCGAAGAGATCTGCTTTATCAGTAGAAGAAATAGCTACAGAGCCATCAAAGTAGTAAAGAGGAGGGAAGGATGATGAGGTAAAGTTGTTAGAAAGGTTTTTGGCAAGGTGCCAGAACGAGCGAGAAGAATTCGAGTTGGAGAGTTGAGAACATTTAGCACAGATGAAATTATTTTTAGAAGCGAAGAACAGACTTAGCATGACTCTGGGCAGAATCCCTCCAATATCCAATGTAATAGAGCCAAAGGCATGTCTGAATATTGGTTCTGTCCGGATATTGGGCCCTGAAGCTCCAGCACTGGTCATTCATGAATGACCCTAACCTAACCTAACCTAAATCAGAAACAACCTTCCTACGTCCCTACTGGACATGTATAGCACTTATTTAGGTCCTTTTTCACATAAATAATGCACACAACGCATGAATTAATTGAATATTAACCAAAAAATGATGATTTAGAGGTGAGTGAAGCATATGTGCTCAGAGCTTGCCAGCATAGTATAAGTAAGTATCTGACATGGAAATCATCTTTTCTCACATTTTATGCACTAAATTACTGGATACAAAGCATCAAATACAGTAAATGATGTAAATTGCTACCAGAAAAATGGTTAGGTTAGGTAAGGTTATGACCGAGCATGAAATTCACTGCCTTTCACCTTTTTAATAGCTGGTGCACTTACGAATCATGCATGAAAAAATTAAATTGCAAGCAGGAAATTATGATTAACATTTTTGGTAATTTTTTAACACATTTACAGCATGATGAAAACAGGTTAGGCATGAAAATCTTTATGGTAAGTATAGGTTAGGTTAGGATGGGCTAGGTTAGGTTAGGTTATGACCGAACATGAAATTCACTGCCTTTCACCTTTTTCATAGCTGGTGCACTTAAAAACCATGCATGAAAAAATTAAATTGCAAGCAGGAAATTATGATTAACATTTAGGGTAATTTTTTAACATTTACAGCATGATAAAGACAGATTAGGCATGAAAATCTTTATGGTAATCATAGGTTAGGTTAGGTTTGGTTATGACCGGACATGAAATTCACTGCCTTTCACCTTTTTCATAGCTGGTGCACTTAAAAATCATGCATGAAAAAATTAAACTGCAAGAAGGAAATTATGATTAACATTTAGGGTAATTTTTTAACACATTTACAGCATGATGAAAACAGGTTAGGTATGAAAATCTTTAAGGTAATCATAGGTTAGGTTAGGATAGGTTAGGTTAGGTTGGGTTATGACCAGACATGAAATTCACTGCCATTTACCATTTTCATAGCTGGTGCACTTAAAAACCATGCTTGAAAAAACTGAATTGCAAGCAGGAAATTATGATTAACATTTTTTGTAATTTTTAAACACATTTACAGCATGATGAAAACAGGTTTGGCATGAACATCTTTATGGTAAGCATACATAAGGTTAGGATAGGTTAGGTTATGACCGGACATGATATTCACTGCCTTTCACCATTTTCATAGCTGGTGCACTTAAAAACCATGCTTGAAAAAATTAAATTGAAAGCAGGAAATTATGATTAACATTTAGGGTAATTTTTTTACACATTTACAGCATGATGAAAACAGGTTAGACACGAAAATCATTATGGAAATCATCTTGCACAGTTTATGCATGAGATTAATGATATGGAAAGAACAAAACAAGGAATTTTGATGAAGTTAAGCTTGGTAGATGAGTTTGGGAGTGTGTAAGAAACGGAATCTAAAGTTGAATGTGGGGAAGAGTAAAGTGATGATCTTCGAGAGAAGTAAAGCCAGTGAGTGTACAGTGAGATTGGATGGGAAGGATATGGAGAGTGTGAGTGAATTTAAGTACTTGGGCAGTGTGATGAGTAAGGATGGTAGTCTGGAGGGTGAAGTGCTCGAAAGGGTACAGCAGGGAAGGAAGGTTGCTGGTTCGTTGAAAGCAGTGATAAGAAACAGGGAGGTGACCATGGAAGTGAAAAAGTTGTTACATGACAATATTCTGATACCAACTCTGACATATGGAAGTGAAGCTTGGACCCTGTTGGAAGGACAGAAGTCAAGAGTGAGAACAGTGGAAATGAGTTATTTGAGAGGAGCATGTGGAGTCAAATGGAGAGACAGACTAACAAATGAGGAAGTGAAGGAGCGTTGTGGTGTGGTTGAGGACGTGATGGGAAGCGTTAGGAGAAACACGTTAAGGTGGTTTGGGCATGTGGAGAGGATGGAGAGTGAAAGATTGACGAGGAGAGTGTATGTGAGTGAGGTGGAGGGGGGGAGAGGTAGGGGAAGGCCGAGGATGAGATGGAGGGATGGAGTGGAGAGGTATATGAGAGAGGAGGGTGTGAGTTGGGAGCGTGGTAGTGAAATGGCAGGGGACAGAGTGACATGGAGGCGATTTGTTTGTGGCCACCCCATTCGGGATTGAGGCGTCTGGCAATAGATAGATAGATAGATAGGGTACTTACGAAAAAGAAGCTGCCGTCCTGATGTATAACTCGCTCTATCATCTCAGACTTTGAAACGAAGAAATTGCACCACATAACCCTCACAATTTACAATCACTAGAACTTCTCACCAACACTTTCCACAACGTTTTTTCTGCATAACTGGGATCACATCACTTCACTGCACTGTACATAACAGTAAATTCCCGTGTGGTCTAGTGACGAGTCCTGGAGCCTTGTGAACTCAGTAGCAGCTTTCAGCTCCGTTCCACGTACCAACACACCTGCGGCACGTTGTTGTCGATACCAAATCAGCGTGGATCGGTCGATGTCTGCATACTTAGGACTAAACATCACCTTCCTCTCCACGTTTCGTTTGGTCTTCGAAGTGAAATCAGCCGTGTACTGCCGTAGTTTGTCTCGGGACTTCTTGATATCAAACAAGGTGGAGCGAGGGAGACTGAATTCACGACGAATCCGTGATGTCGGCCACCTGGTGTCCATCTTTTCCAATACCCTTCCCTCTTCTTCTCTAGAGTCAGAACCACTTTCTTCCTCTTCTCAGGTGGCGGGGCCATCATCACACACATGATGAAGAAGGTGAAGAGCAGTATCAAGCACTGTAGGAGGTAGGGTATCACCACAAAAGCAATCACTTCGGCCGCCATTGTAGGAGCTGTTCACGAGGCAGGAGCTGAGTGGGAAATGGGGACCGGCAGAGAGGCGCCACACGCATAAACACAGCCGATAGGCGCGTGCGGGAAATTCAAACTGACGCGGTCCAAAAAAAATTGATTTTTTTCCAATTTTTTCCGAATTTTGGGGCATTTTGGGGGTTGGGCAGTCCACGATATCCGAATAGTGAGGGTGTTCGAATATTTGACATCTGAATAATAGAGGGATTACTGTATATGAAAGATGTGATTCAGGGGTGAGTTGGCTCCGGTACCTCTTATAGGCCCTCTCCTTGTTGCGGACAGCATTAAAACAACCGTGATTAAACCAAGGCTTTCTTGCATTAGTCAGAGGATATGAGAAAGGAATGAATGATTTCATGCCCGAGAGAATAACCTCCGTAATGCGCAAGGCACACTCAGATGGCTTCCGGCCATGGAAGCAAAAATCATTCCAAGGAAAATCAAAGAAGTACTGCCTGAGGGTCTCCCAATCTGCAGCTCCAAAGTGCCACAGGTGGCGTTTCTTTGGAGGGACCACAGGCCGTGCTGGAGCGATAGGACAGGTTAAGGTAATAAGGTTATGATCGGTGGATCCCAACGGAGAGAAAAGATTAACAGTGTAAGCAGAAGGATTAGTTGTTAAGAAAAGGTCAAGTATGTTGGAACTCTCTCCAAGGCGATCAGGGATACGGGTAGGGTGCTGTACAAGCTGCTCTAGGTCATTAAGGATAGAAAAGATGTAGGCTTGTTCACCAGGTGAATCAGTTAAAGGAGAGGAGAGCCAAAGGTGGTGGTGAACATTGAAATCTCCTAGAATGGAGATTTCAGAGAAAGGAGAAATGGATAGAATGTGTTCCATCGTAGAAGTAAGATAGTCAAAGAATTTTTGATAGTCAGTAGAATTAGGAGATAAGTAAACAGCACAGATATATTTAGTCAGAGAATGACAGGAAAGCCATATTTTGACATCAAAACACACATAGGATTATCCATACTAATGTTAAACACCAAGGAAACAATGCATAAACAAAAAAATCCACAAAAAAACTTAGGATGGTTGGAAAATCAGTGATCTGACACCAGTGATAGCTGCTCCCGGGCCACAAAAAAATGCCATGGCCATAAATGCCACCGGACATTGGTTAAATTGGTATAAATGAAGTCAGTGAATGTACAATGAGGTTGGATGAGGAAGAAATGGAAAATGTGAGTATTTTAAGTACTTGGGTAGCGTAATGAGTAAGGATGGACGTTTAGAGGATGAAGTGCTTGAAAGGGTACAACAAGGAAGAAAAGTTGCTGGTTCCTTGAAAGCAGTGATAAGAAACAGGGAAGTGATCATGGAAGTGAAAAAGTTACTACATGACAGTATTGTGATAC
Source organism: Birgus latro (assembly GCA_018397915.1). Taxonomy (NCBI): domain Eukaryota; kingdom Metazoa; phylum Arthropoda; class Malacostraca; order Decapoda; family Coenobitidae; genus Birgus; species Birgus latro. The sequence continues at coordinate 56,429 of JAGKTI010001049.1, read as the reverse complement.
CAACTCTAACATATGGAAGTGAAGCCTGGACCTTGTTGGAGGGACAGAAGTCAAGAGTGAGGGCAGTGGAAATGAGTTATTTGAAAGGAGGATGTGGAGTCACATGGAGAGACAGACTGACAAATAAGGAAGTGAAGGAGCATTAAGGTGTGGATGTGGATGTGATAGGAAGCATTAAGAGAAACACACTCAGGTGGTTTGGCCATATGGAGAGGATGGAGAGTGAGAGACTGATGAGAAGAGTGTATGTGAGTCAGGTGGAGGGGGGGGGGAAAGTGAGAGGGAGGCCAAGGATGAGATGGAGGGATGGAGTGGAGAGGTGTATGAGAGAGGGGGGTGTGAGCTGGGAGCAGGGCAATGAAATGGCAGGGGACAGGGTAACATGGAAGCGATCTGGTCGTGGCCACCCCTTATGGGATTAAGGCATCTGGCAATAGAAAGAAGTTAGATAGGTATAAATGGCATACCACCATCTTCACTGTTGTTTATGCTATAAGCTAATAAAACTACAGAAAACTGATGAGTAAATGTACAGAAATGCAGTGAGAATAAATAGTGCTGAAGAGTAAAACTTACCTTCAGTATTTCTTCTACTGATAAAGCAGATCTCTTCGCTCAGACTTACTCCTCCAATTCCACCTTAGACGATTCCGGTGCTATTCCTCTATCACTTCCCCCCTCTGACTTCCTCTTGACTGACATTAAAATTTCTTCAGCTGATGTGTTTTCTGCCATCACTGGCCTCAATACTAAAACGGCATATGGTCCTGATGGAGTCCCTCCTGTTGTCCTCAAAAACTGTGTTTCTGTGCTTACACCCTGCCTAGGTAAACTCTTTTGCCTTTGTCTCTCAACTTGTACCTTTCCTTCTTCCTGGAAGTTTGCTCTCATTCAGCCAGTCCCAAAGAAGGGTGACCATTCCCAACCCTCTAACTATCGTCCAGATGCTTTAACATCCTGTGTCTCAAAAGTTTTTGAGTCAATTCTTAACAGAAAAATTTTAAAGCATCTTTCTTGTCACAACCTTCTTTCTGATCGTCAGTATGGGTTCCATCAGCGACGCTCCACTGGCGATGTTCTCACCTACCTTTCAGACTCTTGGTCATCCTCCTTTCGGGACTTTGGCGAAAGCTTTGTCATTGCACTTGACATCTCAGAGGCTTTCGATCGAGTCTGGCATAAATCTTTAATTTCCAAACTCCCCTCCTATGGTTTCTACCCTTCTATCTGTGCCTTCATCTCTAGCTTCCTTTCTGGTCGTTCTGTAGCCGCTGTTGTGGACGGCCATTGTTCTTCTCCAAGACCTATCAACAGTGGTGTTCCTCAGGGCTCTGTCCTATCACCTACTCTCTTCCTTTTATTCTTCAATGAGCTTCTAAGCTGTACATCTAACCCTATCCACTCATATGTTGATGATTCCACCCTTCACCTTTCCATTCGATTTCCACAATGTCCATCTCAGCAGTTACTTCAGCAAACAAGGGATGAGGCTATGGCACACCTAATGTCTGACTTGGCTCATATCTCTGATTGGGGTAAAAATAATCTTGTTGTTTTTAATGCATCAAAAACTCAGTTCTTACACTTATCAACCCGACAAAATCTTCCTCAGGATTACCCACTAATGTTTAATAATGTCCAGCTCAGTCCTGCATCATCCTTGAACATGCTTGGGGTTTCATTCTCTCGGGATTTGTCTTGGAAAGAACATATTACATCTCTTGTGAAATCTGCTTCCAAGAGATTAGGTGTGCTAAGCCGATTCCGAACTTTCTTTACCCCTGCACAGTTGTTGACCTTGTACACGGGTTTTATTCGCCCGTGTATGGAGTACAACTCTCATGTGTGGGGAGGCTCCCCACATGCAGCTCTTCTCAATAGGGTGGAGTCAAAGGCTTTTCGTCTCATTAAGTCTCCTCCTCTTACTGATTCCCTTCAACCTTTGTCTCTTCGCCGCTCTGTTGCATCTTTATCTCTCTTCTATCGCTACTTCAATGTTCACTGTTCTTCTGAACTGTCTGCTTGCATCCCTCCACCTCTACGACGGGCACGTAGTACCCGTCTAGCAACAAACTCTCACCCCTTTTCTGTCCAACTCTCTAATGCAAGAGTTAACCGTTACTCCCAGTCCTTCATTTATGCAACTGGTCAACTCTGGAACTGTCTTCCTCTGTCTGTATTTCCTACTTCCTATGATCTCCAGTCTTTCAAACGCAGTGTCCAGGCATCTCGAATTGAACGGATCTTGAATTTGGCTCTCTTTTGTATTGTTTTTGCTTTTCTTTGAAGGAACAATATGCATGCCTGTAGCCTTTGGTTCCTTCTTCCTTACATAAAAAAAAAATATATATATATAACTTCCCACCATCCTAGTGCAAAATTTTGCCAGCACCTTCTAAGAGTTACCCCCTAAGGTGCTATGGACGATGATCAACGTTAGCGCTGTTTGGTGCGCAGAGTGCTGTAAATGTCGATCATGGAAGCTCTGTAAAAATCTGGCAGTCAAACTCCCCACCACAAGGCTGCTCAGGATTGGACGTATGGTGCGTAAACTCGAGTATAAAGTCTCATTTGGCACCTTTGGCTCAGCCACTACCCCCCACAGAGTGACCCCCCCACCCCTCCTCTTCCGCCTCTCAATACCTACTGCGACTCGTTTCTTGTGTCAGGTACACTGCTCATCCCCTCCCTGTCCTTTCTCTCTCTCTCTCTCTCTCTCTCTCTCTCTCTCTCCACTTTTATTTATTTATTTCTTACGTGCGTTCCTTCTACCAAATAAATATGTTTTGTGCCTTTATCATGGTTCCTTGTGTCATGTGAGCTGCTCAACCCCTCCCTGTTCTTTATCTGAGAAGAGGGACCAATGTTATGCCTTGTCTTTCGAGGGGACGCTGCTTGAGCCATTCCTGTATTTACTCTCTCTCTCTCTCTTTTCACTTTTATTTATTTATTTATTTGCACATTCCTTCTACCAAATAAATGTGTTTTATGCCTTTATCATTTTGCATTCAGTACTTTCTGTAAGAAGTTTGTGAAAATTACGTTTTGTAAATTTCTCTGGTCACTCTCCATTCTCTCCCATACATGAGCGGTTGTGCGATAAGAATTTGATCCGTGAGAATGAAATAAACATCTTCTGGTGTGTAAAATCAAGCTCTCCAAATGCCAAAAACCAAAATTAGTCTTGGTGATATTTATTGCAGCAGAGGGGCAAGAGAAGGCGAGGGAATTATTCAGTTTACTTATTGCTTCTTTAGCACTCTCTCTCTCTCTCTCTCTCTTTTCGAGAGAGAAGGGAGGGAAAGGAGAACGAGAGAGAGAGACAAGGGACCGATGTCATGCTTTATCTCGTCATTCGAAGGGACGCTGCTTGTGTCTTTCCTGTATTTATTCTCTCTCTCTCTCTTCACTTTTATTTAACCCGTCACGTCCCCACCGATCTTCCACCTCTGAATGGGGGGATGGGCTCTGCCCCCCCCCCCACGCCAGTGTCCTCTGTGGCCATGCAGAGAACGCCCCCTTGTTTACTTACTGCCACCCTCTGACGGGCTCTCCACCCCGAGCCCGTGCCACACCAGTGTGGCGAATCCTTAAAAAAAAAAAAAAAAAAAAAAAATTCCCCCCTCTAACCCCCCAAACCCCACCAAATTTCGGTTTTTTTTTTTTTTTTTTTGGCTCACACCTCCGTTTTTGGTGAGAAACATCGAAAATTCATAGAGAAATCGCCCTCCTGAGCTTATAAATGTTGCTACAGGTGAGAGTCAGCCTTACCTTCTCGTTCTCTCTCAGGGTATCTGACTTCAAATAAAACAAACTATGGAAGGGTTAACTAATTCAAGCCACTTTAAATTACGTATTCATTTATTTATTTATTTGGTACGAATTTATGTGCAGTACGAGACAATATTGGTTTTCACACAATAACATAGACGATATATGCATTGTTCACTCACCAAACACATCAACATTTACAACATTACCACCTCATCACTTCTGTTTGTTTCTTCATCTAGCTTCTTTACTTCTTTGTCCTCCACCTCAGTAATCACTTTCACCGTGAATTTCGTCATTGGAGAGACCGTGGCGCGACATGTCTTTACTGGCCAAGTCACTGCTAACAGGTGAATTGCAGAGTGTGAGGGGGAAGGAGGGGGGGGGTCAGGTGGGGTCAGGCAGTATCCCCGCTTGACAGGGGGTAGAGGAAGGTCTCCCACATATGCCTACCAAAAATCACCCGTGAAACATAAAAAATGTGCAAATGACTGACCTTGCAATTGCATAACGTATGGGTACGTCGTCGGGTGTCACCATGACAAAACATTGCGACATACTCATACGTCATCGGGATGCCTCGGGTTAAAGTGGAATCTCAAATTTTGATTGTTTAGATTTTGTTGATTCAAATTTCGATACATATTCAAGTGGTCTGCCTATCTCACTTTTCGATGCAAAATCGTGTATTTCGATGCTCTCAGGACTCCAACCAAAACAAGCCATGGTGAAGAAAGCAAAGCTATTACTGAACTGCAACAACCATATGAAGAAAATATAGAAGACATTATTGGGAAATTTCTCTTTATTAGTGAAAATATGGAATATATGGAGAAAGAGAGAGCAAAAGATAAAGAAACTGTGAGGGGGAACATAGCTAAGGGCATAAAACTAGCTTTATATTGAAAACCAGATGTTTAGTATATTATTCAAGAAAACCCAGACCACAAAGCACCGCAGAATAAAGTAGAAGTAAAAATTAAGAAAAAAGAGAGTGCCAATGCAAAGGCTTTACTCCCGTCTCACACTCTACGGCCAAGCGCCGCAGTTTCAGCCTGTACCTTCCACGTGTGGATGTGCATTTTGCTGCAATTTCGTTGTATATATTTTTGTTGCAACTTAACAGTTTCAAGATGGCAAGCAAGAGTGGCTCTTCGGGCAGCACTGGTAAAAGGACGAAAGCAGCCTGGCACCTCTAAATCTTTGCAGCCAAAGGAGAAAAGGCAAACAGGAAGGGGCAGAAATACACCAAGTACAATATACCTTTGCTGACAAGGCAAAAATCCGTATTCTACCCTACAGTATGGCAATACAATGCAGAACTACAGTTACTTAACCACAAATATAGTTCATAAAGTTTACAGGTGGTGTGGACAAAAAATCATGATTTTACGTAGTGAGGTTTGGAGGCTCCGGACCCAAACTAATTTTTCCCATAAGAAGTTCAATTAAAATTTCGATGATTTGAATTCTGCGGCGTTTTTTGGGTACATATGTCCATCAAAATTTGAGGTTCCACTTTATTTATTTATTTGCATATTCCTTCTACCAAATAAGTGTGTTTTATGCCTTTATCATTTTGCATTCAATACTTTCTGTAAGACATTTGTGAAAACTACGTTTTTTGTAAAGTTCTCCGGTTATTCTCCGTTCTCTCCCATACGTAAGCGGCTGCGCACTAAAGATTTGATGCATGAGAATGAAATAAACATCCTGTGGTGTGTAAAATCAAGCTCTCCAAATGTCAAAAACCAAAATTAGTCTTGGTGAAATTTACTGCGGCAGGGGGGCAAGACAGGACGAGGGAATTATTCAATTTATTCATTGCTTCTTTAGCTCTCTCTCTCTCTTTTGCACTTCAAATCTTTTTATCTTTATTCATTTATATGTGTTTTTGCTTATAAGATGCTATACAGATATATATTTTCTTGATGCAGACTGTCTATCTATCTATCTATTGCCTGACGCCATAATCCCGTAAAGGGTGGCCATTTGACTTTGAGTTACTTGTTTTACGGGGAGGGGCACTAACCCTCCACCAACTGATTTTCTAATTTTGTTTACTTCCTTCACTTTTATTTATTTATTCTTATGCGCATTCCTTCTACCAAATAAATATGTTTTATGAATTTATATCATATTGCATTCAATACTTTCTGTGAGATGTTTGCAAAAATTGTTTTGGGAAAATTTCTCACGGTCTTCATTTTCTCCCACACGGGAGCGCTAACAATTTTCAGAAGAGATGCATCACTGTGCGGTTAGTATTTGACATATGGAAATGAAATATACATTTTCTGGTGTGTAAAATCAACCTCTTCAATTAACACAGTAAAAAATTTTGCTTCGTGAAAGTTGAAAAATCGACCCATAACTGCGTTCTGGGGAATAAACAGGGTGGAAGAATTGCTTACCTAAGGGGTTAAGCATATGTCTAGATGCAGAATTTCATGAGCTTTCTCGTGGTCACTTTGGAATTTTGACACGACCAACAGTATTCGAAGAAACTGCAAAAAACTTTAAAAACTCATGAGTCATTGCTATCAGTGAGAAGGAGGGGAGGGACAGAAGGGATGAGGGGGGAGCCGGGAGGGAGGGAATGAAGGAGGGACAGGAGGGGGGGGGAGAAGCAAGGCTGTGGGGAGGATTTTCACCCTTCTGTCATAAGGTGGATGGGCGCTTTTACCATACATTTACTCGTGGTTTGTGGCTTGTGTTTGACGTGCGGTGGCCATTTGGAAACAATACTCCTGGTGATCAGGCAACTTTGGACATTTGGTAAAGAGGCAGACAGACTTTGGACATTCTGGACATTCTGTGGGGATGTGTACGAATGTTTTGACACTGCTTGTGGGTTACAGTCGTATTACTGTACTTGGGTGCTGGAGGTTCATTAGGAGTGATCGGATCAGCGCACGGCTTTGACCATTTGATACAAGGGGGGACAGACATTTTAGCTATGGTTGTGGGTTACGGCCTATTTCCTGCTCACGGGTCAAGCCCAGTAGCCACGATACCAAATGTTTGAAGTTAAAACGTCGGCTGGCCGGCCGAAGTTCTCGGGGACTTTTTCATCTGAATAATAGCAAGTAAATTCAGATGATGGTTTAATTGAGTCAAGGTCCAGTATTAGGATAATGAACAGGTCCAGATACTGCGCGTCCCGATAAATGAGGGATTACTGTATTGAATGGCAAGACTAACAAAACTGCTAGGGGATTCAGTGAAGGTAGTAGGGAAAGATAATACAATCACAGCCAGCAAGTATTCAAAAACAACCCTTGAGCTCATGAAAAGAAGAAAACAGATGAAAGCAATAACAAAGAAAGATGAAACGGAAAGAACAGAATTAAAGACACTTACCAACATGAGACAGACAGAAGAAAAACAAAAGAGAAACATGGATCGGATTAAAGAAACCATCAAAAGAGGAAAAATTCTGAAACAGGTCTGAAGCAAAATGCACTAGGATAGCGACAAATTATATAAGTGAAAGACAAAAAAAGTGCAGTCCTCAAGTGTAGTGAGAAGATGATGAAGAGTTGAAGAATTTAATGAAGAACTGTATGCATCAAAGACAACAGTACCAATAGCCAACTTTCCAGCTGACACAAGAGAAATACCAGATGTAACACCTGATGAAATAAATTTTTCCTCATGAAAGTATGAAAAGAGGAAAGGCCTTAGGACAAGATTGAACAGTAGCAGATTTACTGTCAGATGCAGGAGTAGAAGTTCAAAACTGGCTCTCCCATTCATTTACCCAATGTATAATGAAGAATGGTGTAATGCAATAGATGCTTTACAACAAAGATGACTCAAAAGATCTTAGTAACTATCGACCTAATAGCTTACTGTCAGTCATTTACAAACTCTTCACTAAAGTCCTTACAAACAGAATGACGACAAATTTGGAGGAAAATCGACCTCAATCCCAGGAAGATTTCCAAAACAGGTATTCAAGTACTAATCATCTAACCACAATGAATCAGCTATCTAAGCAAACTACAGAATAGAAAAAAACACTGAGCTTAGGTTTTGTTTTATTATGAAAAGGCTTTTGACTCAATGAAGCATGTACCAATTGTAAATTCACTAAAGGAACAAGGAGTAAAGGAGAACATTATAAAACTGCTAGAAAATATAAACAATGAAGGAAATGCTACAGTTGTGGGGGCAATCACCATCCACTCACTCGATGTAGTGGTGCTTTGGGTGTCTGCCGTTTCCTCTCTTTTTCCTTCCTCTTCCGTCTTTCTTTCCTTCATTCTTTCCTTTTTCTTCTGCCTATGGGTGACTTTACACTCCCACTTCTGCTTTTGTTTCCTTCATTCTTTCCTCTTCCTTCTGCCTATGGGTGATTCTGCACTGAATGACAAGCCAAATGGTTTCCTGTACACTAGGAATCCATTTACAATGCTGGGTGGTAATCATATAACTGAATTATGGCACCTGGTGGTTTTGCGGGTAATTAAGGTGCTCCAATCGGATTGAGCCTGTGCAGGTTTATATCCAAGGTGTGGTTGGGCTTTACTGCTCACGTAAAGCCACTCAGTGATGAGTGAAGCTGGTCACTCTCATCTTAAATGTCAGGACAAACTTGCCTAGCCCTGGGTTCCTACTCTCCTCATGGGGCGACATAGGATTGGATGATGGATAGATGGAAGTTACATAAAGCCTCAGAAAAATTTTAATTTGAGAAAGGTGTACATCCAGGAGATACAATTTCACTAGAACTGTTTACAGTTTGCCTTGAACCATTTTCAGAAAGCTAGAAAGGGGGAACAAGAGAGCAAACATAGATGAAGAAAACTTAAACCATTTAAGGTTTGAAGATGACACTGTCCTAATCTCAGAAACAATGCAGACATTACAAGAAATATTAAATTATTTAAACAGAGAAAATCTCTAAGTAAGGCTGAAGTTGAACGGTAGTAAAACTAAAGAAATGTTTAATTCAAATACACCAAAGAGTATCAGCAAAATAAAGAAAGAAATTCTTGAGGAAGTTCTATCTATCTATCTATTGCCAGACGCCTTAATCCCGTAAAGGGTGGCCACAAACAAATCGCCTCCATGTCGCTCTGTCCCCCCCCATTTCACTGCCCTGCTCACACACCCCTCTCTCATATACCTCTCCACTCCATCCCTCCATCTCATCCTAGGTCCCCCCCTCCCTCTACCCCCCTCCACCTCACTCACATACACTCTCCTCGTCAATCTCTCACTCTCTATCCTCTCCACATGGCCAAACCACCTTAATGTGTTCTTCCTAATGCTTCCTATCACATCCACATCCACACCACAATGCTCCTTCACTTCCTCATTTCTCAGTCTGTCTCTCAATGTGGCTCCACATGCTCCTCTCAAATAACTCATTTCCACTCCTTTCACACTTGACTTCTGTCCCTCCAACAGGGTCCAAGCTTCACTTCCATATGTTAGAGTTGATATCACAATACTGTCATGTAACAGCTTTTTCACTTCCATGCAGCAGCCGTGGCTCAGTGGGTTAGCGCTCCGCTCTGGCCGTAGGGTCGGATGATCGAATCCACCCAAGGGTCATTGGCAGACATCAGGAAGGGTATCCGGTCATAAAATGCTACACGCTCCAATCCAAAAAGGCCGACGCATGCAAGCATGTTGCAGCCTTCAAAAACGAAATGAAACGAAACGAAACGATGCTCACTTCCCTGTTTCTTATCACTGCTCCCAAGGAACCAGCAACCTTTTTTCCCTGCTGCACCCTTTCAAGCACTTCACCCTCTAAACTTCCATCCTTACTCATCACATGAACTCACATTCTCCATATCCTCCCCATCCACTCACTGTACATTCACTAACTTCACTTCTCTCGAGGACCATCACTTTACTCTTCCGTACATTCACCTTTAGATTCCATTTCTTACACACTCTCCCAAATTCATCTACCAAGCCCTGCAGCTCCCGTTTGACTTTCCTTAACAACACAGTATCATCTGCAAACAACAGTACAGGGAGTTTCCCAAAACTGCCCTCTCTCACTAGGGCTGCTCCAACATCCACTGCCCTACCTTGTATCTCTTTTATAACCCCATCCATATACAGATTGAACAACCATGGAGACATGACACAGCCTTGTTTCAATCCAACCTTCAAATGGAAAAATTCACTCAGTTCACCATCCACATGCACTGCAGCCTTAGCACCCTTATACATACTCTTCAGGGCCTTCAACAACTTCCCATCTACTCCAAATATTCTTAGTACTTTCCACAATCCTTCTCTATCCACCCTGTCATATACTTTCTCCAAATCCATGAAGGCTGCATACAACTTCTTTCCCTTCTCTAGAAACTTTTCCACTAAAGATCCAAGAATGTATATCTGATATACACAACCTCTTCTCTTCCTAAAACCTCCCTGTTCTTCTCCAACTAATTCCTCTGTTATATCCCTAGCTCTGTCAATAAGTATCCTACCAAATACTTTTCCTATTACACTAAGAAGGCAAATGCCCCTATGATTACCACACACTTATTTTTCCCCTTTTCCTTTGTACAGGGGAATAATTATACCTGACTTCCAATACTCCAGGACTCTACCTTCCTCCCAGGCCAATCTGCACACCTTCCATATCCATTCTATTACTATCTCTTCCCCATACTTCAGCATTTCACCACAAACTCCATCAATTCCTGGGCCTTTCCCCATTTTAACTTTCTTCATTGCTTCCACCACTTCCATCCTACTGATTTCTTCCTCTCTTCCCACATCCCTCCTTCTCCCAGCCATTCCCCAGCCACTTACACTCACATTACTTTCATTCTCTATGTTCAACAATTCCATAAAGTGTTCTCTCCATCGGTTCATTTCTTCTCCCTTCTTTACCAGTAATCTACCATTTTTATCTTTCACTCTCCGACTAACTTCTTGGGCACCCTGTCTAACTCTCATTACCTCTTTCCAGAACATTTTCTCACATTCCCTCCACTTCACTCTCAAATTCCTTCCAAATTCCTCATCCACTCTCTTCTTACTCTCTCTTACTAATCTTTTCACCTCTCTCCTCCTCTCTACATACAACTCTCTCTTCCATCCCTCAACTTCTTCGATGCCCCTGTTCCTCATCCACTCACTATAAGCTTTCTTCTTTTGTGCCACAGCCTCTCCTACTTCTTCAGTCCATCATGCTGTTCCCTGAACCCTCTTTCGTCTTCTCTTCACCCCACATACCACCTCATATGCTGCACAGATTTCTTCTGTGAATACCTTGCACACACCTTCCACATCCCCCATCTGCTCCAATCTGTATTTACTCAGTCGCTCCTCCACTTTCTTTTTATATTCTGCCTTTTTCCATCCTCTTGTAACTTTTCTACCCTCTTTGTAAGAACTACTACCTCCTGTCCTTCCCTTCTTCTCTTTCTCCATTTTGTTTGGACTTAAATTCTGACCAACACCAAGTGGTGGTCCGAAAGTCCACTCCCCAAACCTCTATATACTCTTGCATCCATTATACACCTTCTCATCCTTTCATCCACACACACATAATCAATCACTGCCTTCCGTTCATTCAGTTCACCATCCACCCTTCTCAACACTTGCCATGTATACCTATGGATCATTTTGTGCTAGAAGAGAGTATTAGCTATCACCAACCCCCTCCCGGCCCAAATGTCCGCTAAAGCACTGCCATTCTCATCCATCTCTGCAGGCACACCCCACTCACCAACCACTCCATTCACTTTCACATTCCCTACTTTTCCATTCATATCTCCAATCAAAAACACTCTCTCATTCCTTCCAAACTTTTCCAAGCATGCTTCCACATTTGTCCAAAACTCTTCTCTCACTCTGCTAGCACAATCTTGCATTAGCACATACACGCACACAATTGCCCACATTTGTAGTCCAACTTTCACTTTTACCTACTCAATCCTTGACCCAACTGAAGAAGTTAAGGAATACAATTATTTGGGGCAAATACTAAAACTAACAAGACCATCTATCTATCTATATACCTAGGCTGCTTCCCCCAAGAAAAGGGAGGTAGCCGAGACAGGTCAACACACTACCAATTTACTCATCCACTCATACACATTCATTCGCATCTTAGCCCCAAAGGGGAGAAGGGACAGACCATAAAAACAAAATAAAAAGATGCATTACAATTGGATGGAAAATTTTCAGTAAACATAGAGACATCATGAAAAGAAGTTTGCCAATAGGTATGAAACAAAAAGTAATACCAAATGTATAATCCAAGCTCTGACATATGGTTGTGAGACCTGGAAACTGACAAAATCAATGGAAAACAAACTAATATTTTCTCAAAGACCAGTGGAAAAGTCAATTTTGGGAATAAATTAAAGAGACAGGAAGAGATCAACTTGGGTGAAAGAGCAGACTACAATCAATGACAATGTAAAAATTATAAAAGGACAGAAGTGAAGGTGGGAAGATCATGTAGCAAGAATAAGGAATAACTGATGGAGCAAGAGGCTGACTGGCTGGACTCCAAGGGATTGCAAGTGCAGCAGAATGGGCCAGACAGGAGGAGGAGATTTGAGACAGAGAAGTTTGCTGGCAAAATTTGGCAGCGACTGGCTCAGTCAAGGAATTCATGGAGAAGGTTGAGGAAGGCCTTTGCTCAGCAGTGGACTTAAAGTGGCTGATGATTGTTGCCTCATCAAAAGCATAGGGAATGGGGCTAAGATACTAAGTCCAGACATTTAAGACAAGAGAAACCAGTTGCTTGCCCTTGAGACATTATATGAACAATAAATGAGGTCACAGAATGTGACCTCAGCGATAAGGGAATGAATAGGGAGGCTGCCAGAGATCGAGCAGCATGAAGAGCTGCCATTAGGTGACCAAGGCCAATGCATGCAAGCATGCTGGAGCCTTTATAAATGAAAAATAAATAAATAATTAAATCCTAACCATCTATTGGAAACAGACCTGTGTTACATCACAGAATGCATCATCTCACTAGACAACAAGTGTCTATGAAACTGAATGAGGGCAACAGGACTAATGCACTATGTAGGTAGACAGGTCGAGGGCCTCATTCTTATCTTTCTGCATGCACCAGACAGTTATCCCATAAAGATGAAAATACAGTACTTAAATGTGACAGGGGGACTAACTCTCATAATTTGAAGTGCCTCTTGTCCCTACTGGCCCTTAACTACACTGTTCTTGTGCTCACCTTGCTTCAGCCTGCAGCAGTGCCTCCCTCAGTCCCTGCAATTCCTGAGCATGCCGGCTCAGTTGTCCTTCAAGAGAGATTCTGCGTTGTCCTTGTCTCTCCAACTCTCCAGTTAACAGTGTTACTCCACTCACTGCACTCTCCACTGCCCGCATACAGCTGCCACTAGAGCAAGAGAAATGGATGAAGGAGGTGACTGAAGAGAGGGATGAGATTAGCCCATCCAGTTTATAAACACATTTAAAATTTCATTTATGCTATTACCAGACAATTTAATTTAAGGATCCCCAGTGGTGAAGTGGTTATTGGAAGCCATATCTAACCTCTCCAGTTCAGAAAGACTCTCCTATGCCAAATATAACTGTCTGAAGGAAGCCAGCCCAAACCAGGCTATTCAGTCCAGAAATTTAAGGCTAGAATAACCAGTTGCTCAACCACCCCTAAGAATAAGACCCTCACTGGATACATCCAGATTGAGTGCCTTAACTCACTAGACCGATAAGCATCCAAAAACTGCATGAGGGCGACATGGCTAATGCACCACACTGGAACACAGGATGAAAGCTCATCCATGACCTCTCTAACTGCAACAGACACCCATCCCATAAAATGGAAAGTATTCAAGTGCGATGGCCTGACTGTAGTATGATTAAATTAAAAATGCTTCATCATAGTGAAGTGGTTAATAAACAGTAACTGGTAGAAGATTCATGTCAATGAGGCTTAGTGTGAGAGATGGCTTCTAAAGGATTGGTGAGGGAGATAAGCCATATCGCAAGCAAAAATGAGTACAGGTACAGCACCAATTTTCCAGCACTCTTGGTTCCAGAGTCTTGCCAGATGAACAGTTTTATCAGACTAACCGATGCCACATGTCACATATTTTAACAGGAACCAACGGAGGTCACGTAATACACCTCTGACCTACTGTCCTTCGGTGCAGTCAAGTTGATGTTCTAAGTTAAGTAATTTATGAACAACTGAGCCTGGTTCATTATCAACCTACCTGAGAAGTCCTCATCCGACACTGTTGAAACCATTCCAACATCACACCATCATGCCCAGTACTCTTATCATCTTTCAGAGTTTTTCTAATGTTCATTTACTTCTTTGAATCACTGTCTGCACAGAATTTCAGTATTTTTTCCCCTCTGCTTCTTTATATCATTAGCAGTTGATGAACCAGTACCACATGGGTCACACAACTTTAACACGGGAACACCACAGTTATTCAAAAGCTCTACCTCATCCTGCTTTACTGTCTTTGCTTTTAGCATAATAAACATGTCTTACTGCTTTAATTCTCTCAAACAACCTTAATACACCATTGTGATCAGACAGGTGAGTGAAAATATACGTAACAATATATGTGGCAGGTGAGGTAGGTCACTGGGTAGCTACATATTGGTTACTATAGTAATGGTGAGCCTTGTAGCAACTGGCTTTAACAGGCAAACAACTCCAAAAAGTAATAATGCTTTATGCACTCCACACTCATTTATAAAGTGTCTCAGTAGATACCGATGATGAAAATAACATTTTGGTTTGACTGTGGTAGTACAAGTAATTAAGAATAAACTGAAGTGATGGTATAGCAGTTAAAGGTAAATGTACCAATCTGAATTCAGTTCACAATGTCAGGACCAATTTGGCTAGCCCCGGGCTCCTACGCTCCTCATGGGGCAACGTAGGACTGGATGATGATGATAATGATGATTTTTTCTTTAATCAGAATCCCCTCTAGCCCTGTTCCTTACAGAATCCCAAATCTCATCCTGTACTGAAATATCTCCATTTTCTTTTCCTGGTTACCAACTCCTCACAAACTTCCATAACAAGCGTGGCACCTGGTATTATATCAAATCTGAAGTAGCAGTTGATACTGTTTTGAACTTCACTTCAGCTAATTTTGATTATTCACTGTTTCATTTCATTTAGTTTCGTTTATGAAGGCTCCAACATGCTTGCATGCGTCAGCCTTGGTCATCTAATGGTGGCTCTCCATGCTGCTCAATCTTTGACAGCCTCCCTGTTCAATCCCTTAACCCTGAGGTCACAATTAATGACCTAGTCCCATGTCTTTCTCGGTCTACCCCTCCCAACCCCTCCCCCAATATTAACACTTCTCACCCTCTGCACCCAATTATCATCCCCCATCCCCTCCACATGTCCAAACCACCTCAGCCTACCTCTCCTCATCACAGCACCAATACACTCCAGTCCCATCCTACCTCTCAATTCTTCCATCGTAATCCCAGCCCCCCCCAGGCCTTGCACGCAGGGACGCACTGCACATCCACCTAATCATTGTCATTTCTGTGTGTTTAAGCCTGCAAATATCCTCTTCCTTTACTGCCCAGGTCTCACTACCGTACAGCATCACACTCCTAACACATGCTGCATACAAAGACCCCTTAGCATGTAAGGAGAGTCTTCTCAATGACAGGAGAGGCAACAGCTCCCTGAACTTCTTCCAACCACTTCTCACCCTAGCAACAGAGCTAGCTCCAGCCCCACCTCCAGCACATAACATGTCTCCCAAATAACAAAACTCTTCCACACACTCAAGAGACTCACCAGCAAGTTCAATCCTTTTCATGCCTAACAATCTCCACCTGCTCTCCCCGACAAGCCGCACACATAAAATCAGCATTATCTCGCAGTCTACCTCTAATACCGCACCCATTTATCAAAAACGCTGCACAAGATGGAATTACTTTTCACATCTTTGTGGCAAACTGCACATGGCCACTCTCCCTCTTCTCTGATTGTACCGCCACCAACCCTAGATATCATCACTTTTGTTTTATCTGCATTTACCCTTAAGCCCTTGTGCCCCATACCATCTCTCCATTTTTAAAATCTTTCCTCTGCCTCCTTTTCATTCTTTGCAATCAAAATCAAATCATCAGCATACAACATCTCCCTTGGGAGTCCATCTCTGAAATCACGTGAGAGGGCTTCAAGTACCATGATAAACAACAAGGGACTCAAAACTGACACCTGATGCACACCAACATTCACGGAAAATTCATCACTCAAAACTCCATTCACTCTTACCAGGGTGCGAGCACCCACGTACATGGCCCACCCTAACCAGCCACTCTTCCAACCCTAGCTTTCTCATTCCCCACTTCACCACCTCTCTAGGGACTCTGTCAAAGGCCTTTTCCAAATCAACAAAAACAAAATACAATTCCCTTTTCTTTCCAATATATTTTTCCTGAAGCTGATGAACAATGAATATGGCATCAGTGGTCCCCCTGCCTGGCATAAACCCAAACTGCATCTCATCAATATTCACTCTTTCTCTAATATTACCTTCTAGAACTCTCTCCATTACTTTCATTATCTGATCTAAGAGCTTTATACATCTGTAATTTTCCCTTCCAGAGCATCACCCTTCCCTTTGTACACATTTATAATTACACTCTTCATCCAATCATCTGGGACAACACACTCATATATAATCATATTTATCAGGTCAGTGACTAACCTCACCCCAGTATCTCCTGAGGCCTTCAACAATTCAGCAGTCAACCCAGACACACCTGCCGCCTTCCCCACCTGCATCTTGCCTACTGCCTCACTCACAGTAGTAGCGCCAATCAAAGGCCAAGGGCCAAACACTGGATCTGGTGGCTCCAAACCTTCCCTATCCCAGTCAAACTCCTCATTCAACAACCGGCTATAATGCTCTCTCCATGCATCTTTAATATCCCCACTGTTCACCACTACCCTTCCTTCATCATTCTTCACACACTGCTCACCTACAATGTCCCGATTATCCCTCTTCACCTGATTTGCCACCCTAAAAATCGTATTTTTCCTTTCCCCATGATTTAGATTATCAAGTAAAAGTCTCTGTGACTCAGACTTCGCCCTGTATACCTCTCTTCTAGCCCTATGCTTGGCAGCCAAGAACTCTTCCCTGTTACCACCCTTCCTCCATTCCCGGAAAAGCCTTCTTTTCTCCTTAACTGCGGCTTCTACACCCTCATCCCACCACCAAGTTACTTTATGTCTTGGTGGGCCTCTTGTCCAACCGCATATTGCATCAGTAAGCCTCAAGAGGTTGTTCTTAAGGGCTCTATACTGTTCATTAATGCCTCTATCTACGGCTTCCTGTTCAGCCACCACTCTCCCCATCTCAATATAAAAGGCATCCCTTACTGATTAGTTTCCCAGCTTCCATATTTTCCTACAAGGTACATATGTCCTCCTTTTCATCACTCGTTCTTTAAGCACCATGTCCCAAATCAATAGTTTGTGCTGCTGCGCACACTCCTTGCTTCCTGTAACTTAACATCCCTCACTAACTTCCTATCAACCCTCCTGACCAGAAAATAATCTATCTGACTGCTATTTCCCCCAGACTCATACATAATCAAATGACTCATTCTTTTTCTAAAATGTGTGTTGCACACAATCACGTCCATGGCCTCCCCAAACTCGAGTATTCTTTCCCCTTCCACATTCCTCACACCATACACACATCCCCTATGGACTCCTTCATAACCTTGAGCTGCTTCACCCACATGACCATTTAAATCTCCTCCCAGAACCACTACCTCATCATTGTCCATACCACCTACTACATGTATTAAATCATCCCAAAATCTATCCTTCTCTGCGTCATCCAATCCAGCCTGTGGAGTATATGCCGATGTAATTGTAATCATTTTCCTACCGATCAAAATTTTCACTACTAATATCCTATCACTTACTCTCATAACATTCATAACATATTCCACCCATTTCTCCGCAACCAACACACCAACACCCCCATATCTGTCAGTTCCCCCCTGCCAAGACAACTTATAGTAGCAATCCATCTCAACAATCTTTCTGGAAGATCCACCCCTGTACCGGACTTCCTGCAAACATGCCATATCCATCCACCTCCTACTGAATGCCTCAACAATTTCCCCCGCTCTTCCCCTCAAACTTCCCACATTCCACGAACCCACTCTAAACCCCCTGGGTGATTTACTGTCCTCAGGCTTGCTCTGATTCTAATATTTGTAAGTCACAGTTGGTAAGATAAAAGGGGGATTAAACATTCCACAGGCCCCTCCCATTTTACAGTCCTAGATCCAGGCAATGGATCTGGGACCCCTAACCCAGCAGCTTACCAGTGGCTGTGGTAATGGCCTCGGGGCACCCTGCCAGGACAGCTGCAGGGACACCCTCCAAGTGCACCTTGGCACTGCAACTGCCTCGCCATTATACACCCACAGATAGGGCAGCCTCCTGGGGCGCTACTCCCAGGTTCGGGCCCCTCTCTATTGGGCGGAAGTGGCAGCCTGGGAAACGCAATGCCCTGTACCCTCTAGCACAGGTTCGAGCACCATCTCGCCCCGGACCCATGATCTATGCCGGCGGAACCCCCGTCACGCCTC
The DNA here is from genome assembly GCA_018397915.1 of Birgus latro. Classification (NCBI taxonomy): domain Eukaryota; kingdom Metazoa; phylum Arthropoda; class Malacostraca; order Decapoda; family Coenobitidae; genus Birgus; species Birgus latro. The sequence goes on along the minus strand of JAGKTI010001049.1, from coordinate 38,063 downwards.
CCCCCAAAAGTCCGCCACTAGGTAGCGGGGGCAAAGTTTTCTGGCCGCATGCCCTTGCTGGCGTCAACCCCTGTAACGAAGTGAGATACGTTGTGTGATATGTAAAGCGCACGTGGTGTAGTGCATAAGATAGTCAGAACAAATGTTTGGGAGAGTATGCTGGTCTACTCTCCATGTTACTGTCACACTGAAAAGGTCAGCAAAGGGGGATGGTTAGGTAGCTAGTGAAACAGGAGCTCCAGCTCTCCCTATCACCAGCATTCCCATTCCCCTTGGGAGTACCACCCTGTGTAGTCTACCGCCCCCCCAGTGCTTCTTCAGAACCCAGTGAATTTGAGACTATAGCCACACAGTTGACTAACCTTAACCTCACCCATAGCACTGAAATTACTGTTTTTGGTGATTCTAACGTGTATAATGCAGAATGGTCATCGTATTCTGCCAGGACTGACGATACTGGTCTAGAATGCAAGCTGTTTGCAGAATCGTTTAATCTCATGCAGTTGGTAAAGCAACCAACTAGAATACTGTACTAGATTATCCTGACCATAACGCCTGTCTCTTGGATCTATTCATGACAAATGATCCAGATCAATACAGGAGAGAAGTACTGTCACCACTTGGATCCTCTGACCACAATCTCATCAAAGCCTCATTTGTTAATTCCCCCAAACCTCCCTGTTCTGAATCCAACAGGGTGACCTGATGGCTTGACAGGGCAGACTGGGATGGATTCAGATATTATCTTGCTGACATTCCATGGCAGTCTTTCTTCTCTAGTGACATCAATTCTACCCAGCCTCACATTAATGACTTAATAAAAGCTGAATGGAAATGTTCATACCAAGTCAACACTTCACTAAAAGAGCAGACTCCCCAAAATGTTTTGATAGCAAGTGTGCCAGAGCAACAGCCCAAAAGTCATTAGCATATAACTCTTACTTAAAACAAGAAAAATCTGAATCACTCAGTCAATTTAAAATTGCTAGAAACCATACAAAAGCAGTAATAAATCTCACTAAGTCAAACTTTCTTTACAACCAAGCATCAATACTACAAAACAATCCTAATGACAACAGAATATTCTGGTCAACTATCAATTCTTTCAACAATAACTTTAACAAGTCATAAGCTATTTCCCCATAAAATCTTCAGATGGTAACATTACAAATGACCCATGTGGTAAAGTGAATATCCTTGCCAGTAAATTTGCCAAAAATTCTACATTAGAGGATGTCAACCAGAATGTCCCAGTACTAGAACTTGACTCTCCTGATTTTGTTTCACTTAAAATACAGACTAGATACATAAACTACGGACTAGATATGTAAAATCCATCCTAGACAATTTAGGGGCATGGAAGAAGTTGAGAGACGGAAGAGAGAGTTATATGTAGAGAGGAAGAGAGGGGTGAAAAGATTAGTAACAGAAAGTAAGAAGAGAGTGGATGAGGAATTTGGAAGGAATTTGAGTGTAAAGTGGAGAGAATTTAAGAAAATGTTCTGGAAAGAGGTAAAGAGAGTTAGACAGGGTGCCAAAGAAGTTAGCTGGGGAGTGAAAGATAAAAATGGTAGATTACTAGTGGAGAAGGGAGAAAAAATGAGCAGATGCAGAGAACACTTTGAGGAATTGTTGAACATAAATAATGAAAGTAATGCGAGTGTAAGTGGCTGGGGAATGGCTGAGAGAAGGATGGATGTGAGAAGAAGAAATCAGTAGGATGGAAGTGGTGGAAGCAATGAAGAAAGTTAAAATGGGGAAAGCCCAAAGAAGTGATGGAGTGTGTGGTGAAATGCTGAAGCATGGGGGAGAGATAGTAATAGAATGGATGTGGAAGTTGTGCAGATTGGCTTGGGAGGAAGGTAGTGTCCCGGAGGACTGGAAGTCAGGTGTAATTATTCCCCTGTACAAAGGAAAAGGGGAAAAATAAGTGTGTGGTAATCATAGAGGCATTTGTCTTCTTAGTATAATAGGAAAAGTATATGGTAGGATACTTATTAACAGAGTTAGGGAAGTAACAGAGGAATCAGTTGGAAAAGAACAGGGAGGTTTTAGGAAAGGAAGAGGTTGTGTGGATCAGATATTCATTCTTAGAGCTTTAGTGGAAAAGTATCTAGAGGAAGGAAATAAGTTTTTATGCAGCTTTCATGGATTTGGAGAAAGCATATGACAGGGTGGATAGACAAGGATTGTGGAAAGTATTAAGAATATTGTATATGGAGTAGAGGGGAAGTTGTTGAATGCCACGAAGAGTATGTATGTGGTTGCTAAGGCTGAAGTGTGTGTGGATACTGAACTGAGTGAATTTTTCTATTTGAAGGTAGGACTGAAACAAGGATGTGTCATGTCTCCATGGTTGTTCAATCTGTATATGAATGAGGCTATAAAAGACATACAAATTATAGGAAATTACAGAGGAAATTATAGAGGTATAAAGCTTTTAGATCAGATAATGGATGTAATGGAGAGAGCTCTAGAAGGTATGATTAGACAAACAGTGAACATTGATGAGATGCAGTTTGGTTTTATGCCAGGCAAGGGAACCACTGATGCCATATTCATTGTTCGACAGCTTCAGGAAAAATATATTGGAAAGAAAAGGGAACTGTACTTTGTTCTTGTTGATTTGGAGAAAGCCTTTGACAGAATCCCTAGAGAGGTGGTGAAGTGGGCAATGAGAAAGCTTGGGTTGGAGGAGTGGCTGGTTAGGGTGGTTATGGCCATGTATGTGGGTGCTTCAACCAAGTAAGAGTGAATGGAGATTTGAGTGATGAGTTTTCTATGAATGTTGGTGTGCATCAGGGGTTAGTTTTGAGTCCCTTGTTGTTTATCATGGTACTTGAAGCCCTCTCACATGACTTCAGAAATGGACTCCCGTGGGAGATGTTGCATGCTGATGATTTGGTGTTGGTTGCAGAGAATGAAAGGAAGGTGGAGGAAAGATTTAGGAAGTGGAAAGATGGTATGGAGCACAAGGGCTTAAGGGTAAATGCAGATAAAACAAAAGTGATGATATCTAGGGTTGGTGGCGGTACAATCAGAGGAGAGGGAGAGTGGCCATGTGCAATTTGCCACAAGGGCATGGGAAGTAATTCCATCTTGTGCAGTGCTTGTGATAAGTGGGTGCATAAGAGATGTAGTGGTATTAGAGGTAGACTGGGAGATAATGTTGATTTTATGTGCACGGCGTGTCGGGTAGAGCTGGTGGGGATTGTCAGGCGTGAAAGGATTGAAATTGCTGGTGAGTCTCTTCTGTGTGTGGAAGAGTTTGGTTATTTGGGAGACATGTTATGTGCTAGAGGTGGGGCTGGAGCTAGCTCTGTGGCAAGGGTAAGAAGTGGTTGGAAGAAGTTCAGGGAGCTGTTGCCTCTCCTGACATTGAGAAGACTCTTCTTACGTGCTAAGGGGTCTTTGTATGCAGCATGTGTTAAGTGTGTGATGCTGTATGGTAGTGAGACCTGGGCAGTAAAGGAAGAGGATATTCACAGGCTCAAAAGAATAGAAATGACAACGATTAGGTCGATGTGCAGTGCGTCCCTGAGTGCGAGGCCTGGAGGGGCTGGGTTTACGATGGAAGAGTTGAGAGGTAGGATGGGACTAGAGTGTACTGGTGTTGTGATGAGAAGAGGTACACTGAGATGGTTTGGGCATATGGAGAGGATGGGGGATGATAATTGGATGCAGAAGGTCAGAAGTGTAGATACTGAGGGTGGGGTTGTGAGGGGAAGACTGAGAAAGACATGGAACAAGGTCATTAAGTGTGACTTCAGGGTTAAGGAACTGAACAGGGAGGCTGCCATAGATCGAGCAGCATGGAGAGCCACCATTAGGTGACCAAGGCCAATGCATGCAAGCATGCTGGAGCCTTCAAAAACGAAATGAAATGAAACGACACAAGGTAGGGCAGTGGATGTTGGAGCGGCCCTAATGAGAGAGAGCAGTGTTTGGAAACTCCCGGTACTGTTGTCTGGAGATGATACTGTGTTGCTGAGTGAAGACAAAGGGGAGCTGCAAGGCTTGGTGGATGAGTTTGGGAGAGTGTGTATGAAACGGAATCTGAAAGTGAATGTAGGGAAGAGTAAAGTGATGGTCTTCTAGAGAAGTGAAGTCAGTTAATGTACAGTGAGGTTGGATGAGGAGAAAATGGAAAATGTGAGTGCATTTAAGTACTTGGGTAGTGTGATGAGTAAAGATGGAAGTTTAGAGGGTGAAGTGCTTGAAAGGGTACAACAAGGAAGAAACGTTGCTGATTCCTTGAAAACAGTGATAAGAAACAGAGAAATGAGCATGGAAGTGAAAATGCTACTACATGACACTATTGTGATACCAACTCTAACGTATGGAAGTGAAGCCTGGACCTTGTTGGAGGGACAGAAGTCAAGAAAGAGAGCAGTGGAAATGAGTTATTTGAGAGGAGCATATGGAGTCACATGGAGAGACAGACTGACAAACGAGGAAGTGAAGGAGCATTGTGTGGTGGATGTGGATGAGATAGGAAGCACTAGAAGAAAAACAATGAGGTGGTTTGGCCATGTGGAGAGGATGAAGAGCAAGAGACTGACGAAGAGAGTGTATGTGAGTGAGGTGGAGGAGGGGGAGAGGGAGGGAAGGCCAAGGATAAGATGGAGGGATGGAGTGGAGAGGTATATGAGAGAGGGGGTGTGAGGTGGGAGCAGGGCAATGAAATGGCAGGGGACAGAGCGATATGAAGGCGATTTGTTTGTGGCCACCCCTTACAGGACAGAGGCGTCTGGCAATAGGTAGATAGATAAGCAATTTACCAACCAACAAGCTCCAGGCCCAGATAGAATTTCTGCAATTGTTTTGAAAAAGAGCTCCCCAGAACTTGCTTCTGTTGTAGCCAAATTATTCAGACTATGCATACGTACTTCTTCATTCCCTAATTCTTGGAGAGATGCTAATATCCACCCAATTTTGAAGAAAGGAAGTTTCTCTGACCCATCTGATTACAGACCAATAGCTATCACATCTTCTCTTGGTAAAGTATTTGAAATCAGAATGAATAAGCACATAGTTAAAACATCTTGAATCTCAAAACTTAATTAGTGATAGATAGTGTGGTTTTCACCATAGAAGATCCACCATTGATATACATAATCTCCTGACTCACACTATCCATCAATTAATTGACCAACATGGAGAAACTCATGCAGAAGCCCTTGATATTTCTAAAGCTTTTGACAGTGTGTGGCACCGTTCCCTGCTATCCAAACTCCCTTGCTATGGACTAACATCTTTTGTTCCTCCAATTTCTTCATATCTCAGAGAAAGAAAGATAAGGATAAAAGTAGATGATATATAATCCAATTTCCACTCAATTAACACCGGCATGCCACAAGGATCAGTTCTGGCTCCAACCCTACTCCTAATTCATATTAATGATCTCTTATCTGTCACTCATAATCCCATCCATTCATATGCAGATGACTCAACACGTCACAGTTCATATCACACTTTAGCACCCATTCACAAAGTTTAATATCTCTAACTCACAATTAAGTACAGCCATCTCCATAAATCAAGACCCATCTAGGATCAATGAATGGGGACAAAATAACCTCGTCTCATTTGATGCTAGTAAAACCAAATACAGTAAGACCTCACTATAACAGACTAATTGGGGCTCAGGCCAGTCCGAAATATGCAATTTTCCGATAAAAGCGACATCCGGACTTACCTCTGCAAATCCAGACTTTTTCCGATATATCAGACATTAGTCCGGATTGCATCAGTGGTTTTCACCACCACTGCAGTATTGTACTGTGTTATACCTTCACTACATTAATCAAATGGTATAATAATACTGTACTCTGCACTGAAAAACATGTCTTTTACTTGTCTTATTGTGGTGAACTTAGCTGAAGTTGTCAGGCAGTCTGGACTGCTTTCTGGCTATATCAGACTTTTTCCGATATACAGTATAGGAGTTTAGTCCGGTAGCTCCTCGAGTCCGATAAAAGCGAATTCCGGTCTACTGAAGTCCGTTATATCGAGATTTTACTGTACGTTAATCCCTCCACTATCTGTTGTAATAGAGCCAAAGGCATGACTGGAATGTGGTCTTGTCTGGATAGTGGCCCTGAAGCTCCAGCACCGGTCATTCTTGACCCTAACCTAACCTAACCTATCTATCTATCTATTGCCAGATGCCTCAATCCTGCACGGGGTGACCACAAACAAATCGCTTCCATGTCGCTCTGTCCCGTCATTTCACTACCCCGCTCCCAACTCACACACCCCCTCTCTCATGTACCTCTCCATTCCATCCTTCCATCTCATCCTCAGCCTCCCCCTCCACCTCACTTACATACACTCTCCTCGTCAGTCTTTCACTCTCCATCCTCTCCACATGCCCAAACCACCTTAACATGTTTCTCCTAACGCTTCCTATCACGTTCACATCCACACCACAATGCTCCTTTGCTTCCTCATTTGTTAGTCTGTCTCTCCATGTGACTCCACATGCTCCTCTCAAATAACTCATTTCCACTGCTCTCATTCATGACTTCTGTCCTTCCAACAGGATCCAAGTTTCACTTCCATATGTTAGAGCTGGTATCACAATACTGTCATGTAACAACTTTTTCACTTCCATGCTCACTTCCCTGTTTCTTATCACTGCTTTCAACGAATCAGCAACCTTCCTTCAATGCTGCACGCTTTCAAACACTTCACCCTCCAGACTTCCATCCTTACCCATCACACTACCCAAGTACTTAAATACACTCACATTCTCCATATCCTCCCCATCCAATCTCACTGTACATTCGTTGGCTTCACTTCTCTCTAAGACCATCACCTTACTCTTCCCTACATTCACCTTTAGAGTCCGTTTCTTACACACTCTCCCAAACTCATCTACCAAGCCTTGCAGCTCCCCTTTTTCTTCACTCAACAACACACTATCATCTGGAAACAACAGTACAGTACAGGGAGTTTCCAAACACTGCCCTCTCTCACTAGGGCTGCTCCAACATCCACTGCCCGACCTTGTATCTCTTTTATAACCCCATCCAATACAGACTGAACATCCATGCAGACATGACACATCCTTGTTTCAATTCAACCTTCAAATGGAAAGATTCACTCAGTTTGCCATCCACACGCACTGCAGCCTTAGTACTCTCATACATACTCTTCACTGCCTTCAACAACTTCCCATCATTTCATTTCATTTTTGAAGGCTCCAACATGCTTGCATGCATCGGCCTTGGTCACCTAATGGCGGCTCTCCACGCTGCTCGATCCCTGGCAGCCTCCCTGTTCAGTCCCTTAACCCTTAAGTCACACTTAATGACCTCGTCCCATGTCTTTCTCGGTCTACCCCTCCCAACCCCTCCCCCAATATTAACACTTCTCACCCTCTGTACCCAATTATCATCCCCCATCCTCTCCACATGTCCAAACCACCTCAGCCTACCTCTCCTCATCACAACACCAATACACTCCAGTCCCATCCTACCTCTCAACTCTTCCATCGTAAACCCAGCCCCCCCAGGCCTTGCACGCAGGGACGCACTGCACATCCACCTAATCATTGTCATTTCTGTATGTTTAAACCTGTGAATATCCTCTTCCTTTACTGCCCAGGTCTCACTACCAAACAGCATCACACTCCTAACACATGCTGCATACAAAGACCCCTTAGCATGTAAGGAGAGTCTTCTCAATGACAGGAGAGGCAACAGCTCCCTGAACTTCTTCCAAGCACTTCTCACCCTAGCAACGGAGCTAGCTCCAGCTCCACCTCCAGCACATAACATGTCTCCCAAATAACAAAACTCTTCCACACACTCAAGAGACTCACCAGCAATTTCAATCCATTCAAGCCTAACAATCTCCACATGCTCTCCCTGACACGCCGCAAACATAAAATCAGCATTATTTCACAGTCTACCTCTAATACCACTACATCTCTTGTGCACCCATTTATCACAAACACTGCAGATGATGCAGTACTACTTGCAAATACCAGAAAAGAACTTGGTAGACTAGTACAGAGTTATGCTGATGTCTGAGCGTCGTGCCTTGAGAGTAAATGTAGAAAAGAGTAAAGTGATGGTTACTGAGAGAGAAGGTGACTCTCAGTGTGATATTACAGTCAATGGAGAGAGGCCGGAATTGGTGAGAATTCAAATCCTGGGTACAGTGATAGAAAAAAAAGGTGACACAGGGAAGAAATGTAGCTGGTGCTATGAAGGCCTTGATATGAAACAGGCTTGAGTATTGCAGCTGCATGAGGCATATGTGAAGGAGTGTTAGTGCCAACTTTAACATATGGATGTAAGACTATGGTGTGGCATGATAATGAAAAGCCATGAGTGACAGCAGTGGAGATGGGACTGCCAAGTAATGTATGTGGAGTACAGACAGTGGACAGGATATGAAATAATGTGATTTGTGAAAGATGTGGAGTGAAAAAGTCTGTAGACACCAGACTTGAAAACTGTGTACTGAAATGGTATGGTCATGTGGAAAGAATGGATAACAATAAAGTAGTGAAAAAGATATATCTGAGTGAATCTGAAGGAGAGAGGAGGTGAGGTAGGCCAAGGAAAAGGTGGAAGGATATGGTGGATGAGTGTGTCTGAGGAAGAGAGGTATGGATGTCAGTGAGGTATTTGGCATCCCTTTTTAACGTGACAGCATCCGGACTGACTCTATCGACAAATTTATGTGAAGCTACAGAATATGATGAATGTTTTTGGCATATCAGATAGAGCCAGGATTCTAGGGGAATGATTTTTTTTTTTTTTTTTTAATGCAAGTAAGAAGGAACCAAAGGCCAAGGGCCTGCATACTGTCCCTTCCAAGAAAAAACAAAAACAATATGAAAGAAAGCCAAATTTAAGATCCATTCATTTCAAGATGCCTGCTGCATTTGAAAGAGTAAAGATCATAGGAAGTAGGGAATACAGACAGAGGAAGACAGTTCCAGAGTTGACCAGTTGCATAAATGAAGGACTGGGAGTAACGGTTAACTCTTGGATTAGAGAGTTGGGCAGAAAAGGGATGAGAGTTTGCTCCTAGTCGGGTGCTACGTGCACGTTGTAGAGGTGGAGGGATGCAAGCAGATAGCTCAGAGGAACAGTGACCATTGAAATAGTGATAGAAAAGAGATAAAGATGCAAAAGTGCGGCGAAGAGACGGAGGTTGAAGAGAATCAGTAAGAGAAGGAGAGTTAATGAGACAAAAAGCCTTTGACTCCACCCTACTGAGAAGAGCTGCATGTGGAGAGCCTCCCCACACATGAGAGTTGTACTTCACACAGAGGCGAATGAAACCCATGTACAAAGTCAACAACAGTGCAGGGGTAAAGAAAGTTCGGAGTCAGCTTAGCACACCTAATCTCTTGAAAGCAGATTTCACAAGAGATGTAATATGTTCTTTCCAAGATAAGTCCCAAGTAAATGAAACCCCAAGCATGTTCAAGAATGATGCAGGACTGAGCTGGACATTATTAAACATTAGTGGGTAATCCTGTGGAAGATTTTGTCAAGTTGATAGGTGTATGAACTGTCTTTGATACATTAAAAACAAAAAAATACTTTTACCCCAATCAGAGATACGAGCCAAGTCAGACATTAGGTGTGCCATAGCCTCATCCCTTTTTTGTTAAAGTAACTGCTGAGATGGACGTTGTGCGAACCGAATGGAAAGGTGAAGGGAGGAATCATGAGTGTATGAGTGGATAGGGTAAGATGTACAGCTTAGAAGGTCATTGATGAATAAAAGGAAGAGAGTTGGTGATAGGACAGAGCCCTGAGGAACTCCACTGTTAACAGATCTAGGAGAAGAACGATAGCCTTTGTAACAGCGGCTATAGAACGACCAGAAAGGAAGCTAGAGATGAAGGCACTGATAGAAGGATAGAAACCTTTAGAGGGCAGTTTGGAAATTACAGATTTGTGCCAGACTCGATCGAAAGCCTTTGAGAGGTCAAGTGCAATGGCAAAGCTTTCACCAAAGTCCCGAAAGGAGGATGACCATGAGTCTGAGAGGTAGGTAAGAAAATCGCCAGTAGAGCTTCCCTGACAAAACCCATACTGATGATCAGAAAGAAGGTTGTGACAGGAAAGATGCTTTAAGATTTTTCTGTTAAGAATTGATTCGAAAACTTTCGAGACAGAGGATGTTAAAGCAACTGGGCAATAGTTAGAGGGTTGGGAATGGTCACTCTTCTTTGGGACTGGCTGAAAGAAAGGTACAAGTTGACAGACAAAGGTGAAAGAGTTTGCCTAGGCAGGGTGTAAGCACAGAAGCACAGTTTTTGAAGACAACAGGAGGGACTCCATCAGGCCCATATGCCTTGTCAGTTCTGAGGCCAGTGATGGCAGAAAATACATCAGCTGAAGAAATTTTAATGTTAGCCATGAGGAAGTCAGAGGGGGGAAGTGATGGAGGAACAGCACCAGAATCATCTAAGGTGGAACTGGAGGAGAAAGTCTGAGCAAAGAGATCTGCTTTATCGGTAGACGAAATAGCTACAGAGCCATCAGAGTAGAAAAGAGGAGGGAAGGAGGATGAGGTAAAGTTTTGAAAGGTTTTTGGCAAGGTGCCAGAAGGAGTGAGAAGAATTTGAGTTGGGGAGTTGAGAGCATTTAGCATGGATGAAATTATTTTTAGCAGAACGAAGAACAGACTTATCACAATTCCAGGCAGAAACATAAGAACGATGTGATTCAGGGGTGGGGTTGGCTCTAGTACCTTTTAAAGGCCCTCTCCTTCTTGCAGAGAGCATTCTAACAAGCGTGATTAAAACCAAGGCTTTCTTGCATTAGTCAAAGGATATGAGAAAGAATGTATGCTTCCATGCTCGAGAAAATAACCTCCGTAATGCACAAGGCACACTCAGATGACTCCCGGCCATGGAAGCAATAATCATTCCAAGGAAAATCAAAGAAGTACTGCCTGAAGGCATCCCAATCCGCAGCTCCAGTGCCACAGACAGCGTTCTTTGGAGGGTCCACAGGCCATACTGGAGAGATAGGACAGGTTAAGGTAATAATTCTTTGGAGGGTCCACAGGCCGTACCGGAGAGATAGGACAGGTTAAGGTAATAAGGTTATGATCAGAGGAGCCCAACGGAGAGAAAAGATTAACAGTGTAAGCAGAAGGATTAGTTGTTAGGAAAAGGTCAAGTATGTTGGAACTCTCTCCAAGGTGGTCAGGGATACGGGCAGGGTGCTGCACAAGCTGCTCTAGGTCATTAAGGATAGAAAAGATGTAGGCTTGTTCACCAGGTGGATCAGTGAAAGGAGAGGAGAGCCAAAGGTGGTGGTGAACATTGAAATCTCCTAGAATGGAGATTTCAGAGAAAGGAGAAATGGATAGAATGTGTTCCATCATAGATGTAAGATAGTCAAAGAATTTTTGATAGTCAGTAGAATTAGGAGATAAGTAAACAGCGAAGATACATTTAGTCAGAGAATGACAGGAGAGCCGAAGCCAGCGAGTAGAGAATTCAGAAGAACCAAGTTCAGGAACACTAGAGCAAGATAGATCATTGTGTACATATACGCAACAGCCACCTTTGACTTTGAAATGAGTATAAAGAAAGTAGGGGATAATATAACAGAGGCTGCAAGGGAAGTCTGTGGAGAAACAACAGGTCACAGGAGAAAAGAAAGAGAGACGTGGCGGTGGTATGAAGAGGTGAAGCAGGCGATAGGTGAGAAGAAAAGAGCATTTAAAGTATGGCTGAGAACTAGAAGGGAAGAAGACAGAAGAGAATATAATGAAAAGAAAAGACAGGCAAAGAGAGAAGTGGCCAGAGCAAAAAGGGTGGCAAGGGAAAGTTGGAGATCTGGAGAGTGCACAAGGACGGACAAAAATGTTTAAAACTACAAGACAGATGAGGAAGGAGAGGAAAAGACGTGGTGGGAGCTAAATTTGTAAAGGATGAAAATGGGGAAATAAAAACTGATGAGGCAGGAATACTGGAAAGGTGGAAGAGGTACTCTGAGGAACTGTTACATGAAGAAACTAATTAGGAGATAGAAGAGATGGGGAAAGTTGAAGGACCAGTTGCAATGATAACAGAAGCTGAAGTGGAGATAGTCTTAAAGGAAATGAAGTAGGGGAAGGCTCCATGGCCAACAGGTATAACAGCTGATCTGATAAAAAAGGCTGGAAGTGCTGGTGTAAAAGAATTGAAAAGGATTTTTAATAACATCTTAGTAGGAGGACAGCCACCTGAAGACTGGAGAGAGAGCTGGACAACGGCAATTTATAAAGGCAAAGGAGATGCCCTTGTGTGTGGTAAGTCCCGAGGAGTCAGACTGTTGGAGCATGGAATGAAGATATTTGAAAAGGTGCTGGAAGGAAGGCTAAAGCAGATAGTGAAGATAGATAACTGACAGTTTGGATTTTGTGCAGGTAAATCCACAACAGATGCAATATTCATCGTGAGACAGTTGCAGGAAAAGTTTCAACAGAGGAGGAAATGCTTGTACCATGTGTTTGTGGACTTGGAAAAAGCTTTTGATAGAGTACCAAGGAGAGTTATAGAGTGGGCCTTGAGAAGACAGAATGTGCCTGAGAGACTCATTGCAGCTGTCATGTCTCTCTATATTGATACAAGATCAAAAGTCAAGACAATAGCAGGAACATCAGGAAATTTTGGAATAGGAGTTGGGGTACATCAAGGGTCAGCACTCAGTCCATTGCTGTTTAACATAGTAATGGAGGAGGCAACACGGGAATGTAGGGGGGAAGGCCCATGGGAATTGCTGCATGCTGATGACCTAGTGCTGACAGCGGAGACTAAGGAAGAAGTGGTGGAAATGCTTAATAGATGGAAAAATGGAATGGAGAAGAGGGGAATGAAAATAAATATGGATAAGACAAAGGTAATGGTGACAGGAAAGAAACCAGTAGAAAGAATTCAGTCAGGAAAATGGCCATGTGGATGCTGTGGCAGAGGAGTAGGAGTGAACTCAGTGTTGTGCACGGAGTGTAATAAGTGGTGCCATAGAAGGTGTTCAGGTCTGCAGAATTTGAGAGGAGTGCAAAATTTCCACTGCCCAGCCTGCATAAGAAGAGAGGCGGACGGAGATGAAGCAGAGGATGCGCTAGAGGTGAATTGGGGCACACTACAGGAAGTGCAGCAGTTCTGCCATCTAGGAGATATATTGGACTGCGAAGCAGGGGTGGAGAGATCAGTCAGAACAAGAGTGGCGTCAGCATGGTTAAAGTGGAAGGAAAAAGCTAGCCTACTGGTCAACAAACACATACCATTGAGACACAGAAGTAAAATATATGAGGCCGGCATTACACTAGTATTGATATATGGTGCTGAAACATGGGCTTTGACAGATAGACTGATGAATGTTCTGAGGAGTACTGATCGTAGAATGTTAAGATACAAGACAGGAGTGAGATAGGAGGACAGAGTTTTGAGTGAGGAGGTAGCCAGACGACGCAGGGTGAAGGATCTCGATATCATCTTGAGGCAGAAGCAGCTTAGATGGTTTGGTCACGTGAAGAGGAGTGAGGAAGTGAGCTGTGTGAGAAAAGCAGAGGAACTGAAAGTGGTGGGATGTCGACTGCCAGGAAGACCTAAGAAGACCTGGAAAAGTGTTGTAATGCAAGATATGGAAAGACTGGGTACTGGAGAAGATTTAATCCAGGATAGGAAGCAGTGGAGAAAAGCCATCGCACGTCCAACCCCAGTTTGAATATGGGAACAGAAGGATGAAAAATGAAGATGATGATGATAGAGAAAGTAGGAGGATACAGAAAAGGGTTTACTGTCAGTTGCCTCAGACAGCTGAGTCTCATTGAGGAAGAGAAGGTGAGGCCTCAACAGAGCGAAAGTTAGAGGAAAGGAGGCAAATGTTGCAGAAATGAAGAAGAAGTGAGTCAGACAGTGGTTCCAGGCAGCTCCTAGGGTCGTCACCAGGAGAGAGGCGGATGGTGGGGGGATTTATGGTCACCCCCCCCCCCTGGGACTGTGAGGCATGGTTTACATGCGCCATTTTTGTCAAATTTTGGAAAGGAAGTGTAGTGTGTAGCATGCATGTAGTCTGGTGTTGACAGTTAGAGAAACTTGTATTGCAGAGCATGCTGGCCTACTCTCTGTGTTACTGAGACAATGAAAAAGTTCAGCAAAGGGGGATGGTCGGAAACTAGTCCCAAGGGCTGATGAAACGGGAGCTCCAGCTCTCCCTGTCATCAGCTTTCCGTGATAAGTGAATGGAAGCATAGTCCATTGGACTGGACAAACTTGGGCTGTCTGGACGTTACTACTCCCCACTTTGCCGTACGGTGGGAAAGGAGATCAGGATGATGATGATGAGGAGGAGGAGGATCAACTTCTCATGTGGTACTCCATCAAATGCTTTCCTGAAATCCAAATAAATACAATCCACCCACCCATCTCTTTCCTGTAACACATTAATAACTCTGTCATAAAAACTCAGCAAGTTTGTGATACATGAAGTACCTCTCTGATACCAAACTGCCTAGAGGTAATTACCTTATTTTTCTCTAAATGGGCAACTCACCTCTTCATTATGATTTTTTCACACAATTTTCAAACAATACTTTTAAGAGTACTGGTCTACTGTTTAACAGGTCTTCCCTGCTGCCATACTTATATATAGGTGCTATGTTTGCTCCTTTATAATCCCTTGGCAAATCTCCCTCCATTAGAAAACATTCTATATCATATATTGATTTAACTAACTCTTCATCAGATTCTTTGATTATCCAACCAAAAATGTTATCAGGTCCCTTGGCTTTGGTTATATCCACATATTCCATCAACTTCAGAAACTCATCAGGTTCAAATTTAACTTCATTTACTTTACTTTTCACACTCTCATGATTCATTTCCGATCTCCGAAAATCATTTTCATTCACAAAAATGCTACTGCTTGAAATTTCTTATTCATAATCTTACAAATGTCTTCTTCTTCATAGTCTTTAATATCATCATTTAATCTTACAATTTTACTTTTAATTTTCATTTTACTGTTTATGTACCTCTAAATAATTTTTGAATCATCTCCATATTTATTCACTACCGTATATTCTTTTCATATATAGCAGTTCTTCTCTTCTAATCCTCACGTAATCATTTCTAAAAACTTTATCTCTCTCCCATGCTGATTTACTCTTAGTTTTCTTTACTATATTTCATGCTTTGTTTCTCTTTTCCACTGCTACTCTACATCTACCACTGAACCATTTTTTTTCCTTCTCAAAAATAGCTCCATATTTGGGAATATGTTTACTGACACCCTCAGTGTACAGAGTTCCTTTAACCGGAGGCGTCCCATCGACGTATGGATACGTCACAACGTTTTGTCACAGCTACACCCATCGACGTACCAGTACGTTGCGCAATTGCAAGGATCATAATTTGCACAAATTTCAAAAATCGCGCTTGATTTTAGGTACGTAGGTGCGGACGACCTTCCCCTACCTGCCACCAGGCGGGGACACTCGGCGACCCCTTGTGACCCGTGCGCGGCCACACCTTGTCCACTCACCTCCCAGCAGTGACCCAGGTCAGACATGGAGTGCCGAGGCCTCTCAGACGACCAGATTCAAGCCACCCTTGACGCCTTCACAGGCGACAGTGATTTGCCAGTCGATGACGCGGATAAAGATTACGTCCAGCCTGAGGAGGAGGAAAGCAATAGCAGTGATGAGGAGGTCCCTTCACCACGAAAGTGGCACTACGTAATGTACTGTGCCGCTAGAGAGGGCATCCCAGCACCTAAACAGCGTGGTAAGACCTCTACTGAGCCACCACGTGCTATAGAGGGTGAAAGCGAGGACAAGGACGAGGACGAGGAGGGAGCCGTGGGACGTGCTTCCACGTGGTACGGCTGCGAGATCATCACGCATCGCGGCCACAAGAGGACAGCACGTTGCATACTCAGGTATGGGCCTAGCGTCTTGTTTGGGGAGGGCAGTAGTGTTGTTGAGGGAGTGGAAAGTGAAAGGGGAAAGTCTTATGGCGGAAAGGGAGAGTGGCAGAAGTCACTGCGCTCACGTGGTGGTGTGAGGGAGCGGAGTGGACCAGGTGCGGCGGTGAGTGAGCGGGGTGAATCACGTGGTGAGGTGATGGAGCGGGGAGGTGAGGATGAGCAACTCCCCAGCATGTCTTATGCTCCCCAATATTCCCAGACCTACTCCCCACAGCCCCCTGATGTTCCCCAAGGTCATAAGGGTAAGGGTAAGTGTAAGGGTAAAGGGCGAGGGAAGAGGAGTGCGAGTGGGGAAGCCTTTCGTTCTCCTCCTCCCCAACCTCCCCCACCATCATCTCCTCCCCACCCCGACGAAGCGACTATGGGGGCGATGTGACGTGGAACTGGGAAGATGGAAGTGATTTTTCTCCCATAATTCACCCCTTCACTGAGCAGGGACGAGCAGGCTGCACAGCTCCAGGAATCCACTGTGGCTCAGGCAGGTGGATTTTTTCCACCTGTTTTTCAATGAGGGTTTTGTCCAGCAAACTGTCGAACAAACCGACAGGTTTGCAAGCAGCCAGCGACATGAGAGTGAAAGACTGGGCACAAGGAGCAGACACTCGATCATGTATGATTACCCTGTTTCCCTGTCAGAGATGTTCATATTTATTTGCCTGGTACTTTTAATGGGTCTTTTAAGTAAAAACAGAATTCCATCCTACTGGACTATGGACCCTCTAATGCAGACACCAATATTTGTCAAGATCATGAGCCGTAATCGGTTTCAGCAAATCCTAAGCCGCCACCACTTTTACGATGCTGATGATCCTGCCAATGCCAATGATACAGATAAGATGAGGCGAGTTAGGCTGGTTTTTGATCACCTAAGGCAAACATTTTGTCCCCCATTTTATCCCTATAGAGACCTTGTCATAGACGAGAGTCTCGTGTTGTGGAGAGGCAATATTTCTTTTCGCCAGTATATACCCAGCAAAAGGCACCGTTTTGGCTTCAAGATTTTTGTTACTGTGACTGTAGGGCTGGTTATGTGCAAGACATAGTCTTGTACACTAGTGCACAGACAGACATAATAGAAGATCGCAGTATTGGAGTCTCGGGAGCAGTGGTGAAAACAATGATTGAAGAGTACTTTCATCCTGGTCACGTCCTCTACCTCGATAACTGGTACACTAGCTCTCTTCTCGCTCGTTATCTACACCTGCATGACACGGGACTCTGTGGTATGGTCAAGGTGAACAGGCGACACATGGTCAAGGTTGGGTGGAAGCTAGACAGAAATGAGGTGGTCTTCTTCAAGGCTAATAACATCCTGGCAAACAGTGTGAAACCACAACATGGAAGTCTGCCTCCTATCCACTGTTCATCGACCTTTGATGCACCACACAGAGTCTGTTGATTACCGTAGCGAGAGCAGGCGCCGCATCTGGAAACCTGAGTGTGTTCTGGACTACAATATCAATATGCGGCTCGTGGATCAGTCAGACTCGATGATATCGAGTGTAGAGTGTGCCAGGACCACGATGAAGTGATACGATAAGCTCTTCTTTCACCTGCTGGACATAACTGCCCTCAATTGTCACCACCTGCATGCCCTGACAACAGGTGTGCAGGAAACCTTTGAAGGTTTTGTGAGGGAGTTGTGCTGGGAAATTATTGCTTAGTACGGTGAAGAAAGGACTCAGCAAAGACCCTGCACTGCCCCTACCGCCCAAACTCCACTCAGAATTTCCGCCCACCACTTTGCCACTCCGATCCCTCCTCAATCAAACAGACCTAGGCCCCAATGCAGATGTCATGTGTGTGGTAATTCACGTGTGAGACCCGACACTCAGAGAAAAGACACCGGCTAAGAGTGCGTGGAGTGTGACGACGGTCTCTGCATTCACCCTTGTTTCCAGGAATACCACACAATGATGCAACTCTGAGATGGTGTGATAGCGAAAAGACGCTCAGGAATGTATGCAATATACAGACGCTCAGTATAAGGCCTGTGAATATGGTATAATATAAGTTGAACATTATTATTTTAGTGCATAAATTTATTCTAAGTCGAAACATTCCTAGCGAGTGTGTGTAAAGGTGCAATATTCAGATGCTCTGTGTAATTATAAGGCCAGTGAATATGTGAATATTAGTACAAAGTGGAAATGGGTATAATATTAGGTGATAAATATAATTTTAGTGCATAAATATATTCTAAGTCGAGACATTCCTAGCAAGTGTGTAAAGGTGCGATATTCAGACGCTATGTGTAATTATAAGGCCAGTGAATATGTGAATATTAGTACAAAGTGGAAACGGGTATAATATTAGTTGATAAATATCATTTGAGTGCATAAATATATTCTAAGTCGAGACATTCCTAGCGAGTGTAAAAAGGTGCGATATTCTGTTGCTCAGAGTAGTTATAAGGCATATATATATGTAATTACCAGTATAAAGTGTAAATGGGTGTTTTGTTACTTGAAATATATGATGTAAGTGCAAAAAAATATTCTAAGTTGCAACATGAGCGGTAGCAAGTGTGCTAGCTACGTGATTATGCGCTCGCAGTGCGCTAAAAATCATCATAAGGATTTTGAATAGGTGAAAACATTTACACTGGTTGTAGAATGTTATAATGGCATTGAAAGAATAATATGAAATTAGAAAAAATGTTATGTATGTTGAAATATGAGTCATAGTGATTGTGCTGAGTATGCCAGCATACGCTAGCATTATGCTAAATATCACCGTAATAAATGTAAACAGCTGAAACCATTTATATAAACTCTATCTATCTATAGCCCGACGCCCTAATCCCACAAAGGGTGGCCACAGACAAAACGCCTCCAAGTCGCTCTGTCACCCACCATTTGCCTACCCTCCCTCCAGGTCACTCCCCCCTCCCTCATATACCTCTCAACTCCATCCCTCCACCTCTTTCTCAGCCTCCCCCTCCCTCTCCCTCCCTCCATCCCACCTGCATACACCCTCTTAGTCAGAGTTTCATTATCCATTTTCTCCACATGTCCAAACCACCTCAGTGTATTTCTCCTAATCTTCTCAACCACATCCACATCCACCCCACAACGTTCCTTCACTTCTTCATTCGTCAACCTGTTCCTCCATGTCACTCCACATGCTCCTCTCAAGTAACTCATTTCCACTGCTCTCACTCTTGACTTGTTACCCTCTAGCAAGGTCCCTGCCTCGCTTCCATATGTCAGTGTAGGGATCACAATACTATCATGCGGTGACTTCTTGACTTCCATACTCACCTCCCTATTTCTCATTACCACTTTCAATGCACCAACAACCTTCCTTCCCTGCTGTACCCTTTCAAGTATTTCATCTCCAAAACTTCCATCCTTACTCATCACACTGCCCAAGTACTTGAATGCACTCACATTCTCCATATCCTCACCATCCAACTTCACTGTGCATTCTGTGACTTCATTCCTCTCAAACACCATAACTTTACTCTTGTTTACATTGACTTTCAGATTCCTCTGCTTACACACTGTCCCAAATTCATTCTCCAAACCTTGCAACTCCCCTTCATCTTCACTCAACAATACTGTATCATCAGCAAACACCAACACCGGAATCTTCCACATCTCACCCTTATTCATTAGAGCTACCCCCACATCCACTGCTCTACCTTGCACCTCCTTTACAACCCCATCCATGTATACAGTAGGCACGGAAAGTATTGACGCTTTTTTGCCGACGTCATTCTTTTTCGCGTTAAGTGAAGTAGGGTCAATACTACCCTCCCCTGTGATGCAAAATGAGCTGACGCTTTTTCAATGGGAGCTGGCAACCCTGCTTGATAGGTCTGGCACCACAGGAGCAGGCTCAGTATGTTTGGGCAGCCACAGGAGGAGGATTGTCTCTGTGTGTGATGCACCACGAGGGCATGTTTTGACTCAAATAACACAGTTATTTGGTTACCTACCACATTCTCATCATGCCTAAAGTAACCACAAGCAAGGACAAACGTGTGGAAGTGGTTACTTTATACAAAGCTGGCCACAAACTCCCATTCATTGCAAATCAGATGGTGTTAGACTGAGGACAGTGCAGAGACTGGTGAAGCGGTTCAAGGACAGTGGGGAGGCCATTCCTCCCACTCCACTTCCCAAGCCTGGGAGACCTTGTAAGACAACCTTCAGGACCCGTCAGCTGATCTCAAGGCAAGTTAGCAAGGATCCAAGGCTAACAGCACAGGATTTAAAAGAAAAGAACCCACAGTTGCTGGCAGATGTGTCTGTCAGAAGTGTGCAGCAACTGTTGCATGACGATCTGGGCTACAGGAGTTTTTGTGCTTGTAAAAAATCACTGCTAACTGCACTTCAGAAGAAAAAGAGAGTAAATTTTTGTAAGAAATATCTTGCCTGGAGTGAGGAGCAATGGAAAACTGTGCTTTGGAGTGATGAGTCAACATTTACTATCACTGGTACCCCTTCATCACAAGTGTACTGCAAACCAGGCAGTGACCCCCTGGATCCTAAGTACACTTCCAAGTTTGTTAAATACCCAGCATCACTCATGGCTTGGGGCTGCTTTACATATTATGGTGTTGGTGAGTTGGTAATTCTACCTGCAAATGAAAAAGTGAACCAGAACAATTATTTGGAGCTCTTATGTGATGTTTTAAGTGACTCTTTTGATAAAACCAAGGCAAGAGTATTTATGCAAGATTCTGCCCCTGCACATGTTGCAAAGTCAGTGAAACAGTGGCTAACAGACTGTGAGGTTCCCTTTATTCGAGACTGGCCCGGAAACAGCCCAGATATCAATCCCATTGAGAATTTATGGGTGCACATGAAGCGGCACATCATCTTTGCCTAAACTTGAGGCTGCAGTCAAGCAGCCATGGAGCAGTTTTAGACCGTCTGCTCTGCAAAACTACGCCATCAGTCTCCCCAGACGCCTTAAGAAGATAATAAAGGTGAAGGGGAATGCCAGTAAATACTAAAT
Organism: Birgus latro; assembly: GCA_018397915.1. NCBI lineage: Eukaryota > Metazoa > Arthropoda > Malacostraca > Decapoda > Coenobitidae > Birgus > Birgus latro. The sequence continues at coordinate 17,133 of JAGKTI010001049.1, read as the reverse complement.
TCAATGGTGAGTGTTAATTTATTTGTTTCTCCTTGCTAACCACAAGAATGTTTTCCTTTTTTAAGATGGCGTCAACACTTTCCGCGCCTACTGTATATTAAACAGCCATGGAGAAATCACACAACCCTGTTTCAGTCCCACTTTCAGATCAAAGAACTCACTTAGCTCACCATCCACTCGCACAGTAGTCCTAGCTCCTTTGTACATGCTCTTCACAGCACTCAACAATTTCCCCTCCACTCCATATATTCTTAATACCTTCCACATACTTTGCCTATCTATTCTGTCATAAGCTTTCTCCAAGTCCAAGAAGGCAGCATACACTTTCTTTCCCTTCTCTAGATACTTCTCCATTAAACATCTTAGAACAAATATCTGATCTACACACCCTTTTCCCTTCCTAAATCCCCCTTGTTCTTCTCCAACTAACTCCTCTGTTATATGCCTAACCCTATCAATAAGTATTCTGCCATATATCTTTCCAGTCACACTAAGAAGGCAAATACCCCTATGGTTACCACATACTTCTCTCTTCCCTTTTCCTTTATATAAAGGAACAATTATATCTGATTTCCAGTCCTCTGGAACCCTTCCCTCTTCCCAAGCCAATCTACACAACTTCCATATCCATTCCACAACAATCTCACTCCCATACTTCAGCATTTCACCACACACTCCATCAATTCCTGGGGCCTTTCCCATCTTGACCGTCTTCAATGCTTCCACTACTTCCACCCTACTGATCTCTCCTTCCCTCCTCTCACCTCTTCTTCTCCCAGCCATTCCCCAGCCACTTATACTTGCTCTGCTCTCACTCTCTACATTCAACAAATCCTCAAAGTGCTCCTTCCATCTCCTCAATTTCTCTCTCTTCTCCACCAGCAATCTATTATTCCCATTTTCACTCCCCTACTATTTCCCCTTTCACACTGTCTTACTTTCTTTACCTCCTTGCAAAACAGTTTCTTACTCTCCCTCCATTTTACACTCAGATTCCTCCCAAACTCCTCATCCACTTTCTTTTTACTCTCCTTCACCAATCTCTTCACCTCTCTTCTCCAGCTCACATATACCTCTCTCTTCTCTCTCTCATCTCCTCCTCTACCAATGCTCGTTAGCCATTCACTATATGCCTTCTTCTTTTGTTCCACAGCTCGTTTCACCTCATCATTCCACCATGCTGTCCCTTACACACCCCTGCATCTCCTCTTCACTCCACAAACCTCCTCACACGCTGCGTCTATCTCTTTCGTGAAAATCTTACACACATTTTCCACCCCTTCCATCTGCTCTAACTCACCCCTTCCCAATCTTACTTTCACTATTCTCTTATACTCTGCCATTTTCTCACTATCTTGTAACTTCTCCACTCTTCTCTCAGGAGCTACTACCTCCTTTCTTCCTCTAGGTCTCTTCACCCACTTTCTTTGCAGCCTCACCTTGGCCATCACTAAGTGATGGTCAGAGATTCCACTCCCCCACCCTCTCCACACTCTTGCATCCAACACTTGTCTTCTCATTTGCTCATCCACACACACGTAATGTATCACTGCCCTTCGTTCTACAAGTTCACCATCCATCCTCCGGAAGACTCTTCAAATATACCTGTGGGTCATCTTGTGCCGAAAGTAGGTGTTAGCTATTGCCAACCCCTTACCAGCACAGATGTCCACCAAGGCACTACCATTCCCATCCATCTCAGCTGGCACACCCCACTGATCAACCACTCCATCCACTTGTACATTCCCAACTTTACCATTCATGTCTCCAATCAAAAACACTCTCTCGTTCCTCTCAAACATGTCCATACATGCTTCTACATTTGTCCAAAACTCATCTTTCACTCTTGCCACTCGGTCCTCTGTCGGTGCATACACACATACAATCGCCCAGGCATGTATGCCTACTTTCATCGTCACCCATACAATCCTTGCACCCACTGTTCCATACTCTCTTATATTCTCCTTCCAGTTCTTGCTTATCATCAGACATACTCCCTCTCTTGCCCTCTCATTCTCATTGACTCCCGCACATATTCCTAAACCGTATTCCCATTCTCTCACCCTTGCACCCTTCCATTTAGTTTCAGTCAATCCACATACATCCACTCTTGCCTCCTCAAGCAACTGAACAATCTCTCTCTCTTTCACTTCATCATTCACTCCTCTTACATTCCACTTCCCCACCCTCAGGATGTCCTTTGTCTGTTCCGTAGTCGTCAACGTATGGTCCGTCCTGGTCCGAGGCACTTTATTCGCTTGTTTAGTTAGTTCTTTTTACGGGGTGGGGCACTAGCCCACCACCAACCCTTTTAATCGCCTCATACGACAAGCAGGGATACTGGGGGAGTATTCTTGAAACCCCCCTACCCCCAGGGAGGGAAGTTACTGGATTCGAACACATTCCGCTCCCTCGAACACGTTCAACACCTAAATATGGACACCTTTTGTCAAAAATGCTAAAATGTCATTGAAACAGCAATATGCAAGTATAAAAAAGATATGTATCCTGAAACAAGAAACTTAGCAACTCAATGTTACGAAAGCAACTAAACTCGCTATGCTCGCGCAATGCAACAATGCTTATTTTTCCTATATATCTTATTGAAAACACTTATATTGTTGTTCTATTTGTTGATTAGATCAAAATGAATAAATGTAGATGAGTTAGTGTTTGTTTCTCCCAAAATCACCTACCACAGAAAACGTGCAAGCCAGACTCGTCATTATCAGAGTACGATACCTGCACGGGGGAGGTTCACCTGTTCTGACCACTTGGGGATCCAGGGAATCACTTTCTTGTGCACAATCCTTTGTTTCTCACCAAAAGCGGATGTTTTAGCCAAAACAAAAATTTTCCAAAAATGCTCGAAACTGAGGGGTATCGGAGGATGGAAATCAGTCGGGACGGGATGGGTTAAACTGAAAGAATTTATTTTCTACATCCTTTGCTTCATTAAACTCTCTCCAGTCATATTCCCTGAAATATTTTCTCAAAGCATTAAAATCAGCTTTGCTATGATTATACATCCTTAGTTTCTTTATTTGGTGTGACAAGAGAAGTGCTTAGAGAGATGCTGCACCGAACGCATGCCCATGTGCTGTGGTATTGTCCATTATTTGTAACTGTGGTGTAGTGTGGTGTATGTGATGTGGATCCATTATCTGCAAGAATTACACTGAAGACATCCATGCATTCATCAAGGTTTGTGATGGGTAAGAAGCAAACCAGGCAAATTTATCATGCTTGGGGCCCAGGATTGCTCTCAATATATCGAGAAAGTGTGAGGAAGAGGGATGTGACCCCCACAGAGTCCATTTCCTGCGTGAAAAAACAGCACAGGGAGCAGCTGCCCCCATGCGGGAAACAGCGTATCACCAGGCTGGTCTGGGATACTCCTCACAGGATGCAGGGTAGGATGAGGAAGTTTGGTTCCCAGGCAGGAGCTGCTTCTGCTTCTCACCACCTAGGGTAACAATGCCACCTAGTACAATTAGAAACTTATGAGAGATTCATCACCATCACCACCTATATTAATTTTTCAAGTTCATCTGGAGTAAGATCTAGAACACTATAAAAGGTCTATTGAATATGTTGCCTTTTTTCCTCTTTTGCAAATGGGAATGCTAAACCTATGTGCGGTGATGCTAAAGTAGAAAACTGCAAGAAAAAGTGGGATACACCGTGCTCAACAAAATAATGTTCACTGCATGGTCGCTTGGTATTATTGTGGTAGGAACTGAGACACTGCCTCCTAGCTACATGGGCAAGAGGGAATCAAAGCAAGTGTCACATGCCTTGCAGTTTGGTGAACTTATGGACCACTCAGAAAGTGCATTGAGGGAGTGACCATTGCATAAGTCATTTGTGAGTGAATATTTTTAAAGAAATTATTCTGCCACTGTTAAAAATTTTTTATCAACACTTAAGACACACTGCATTATTTCCATTTACCTTGTATCTCTGTAGTGGGTGGCAAAAATGTGACCAAAGAATAGATTACAGTCATGAAAGTGTGCACAAAGCAATGATATCAGTTAAAGAAATATCAAGAATTGCTGGGCATTGTAGACAGATGTCTGCAGATGTGATGAAGAAGTTTCAAGATGACAGTGGACTACAATGCTACAACACAAGATGAGGGGTGTGACAGGGATGAAAAGAATTCATCCCGTACTTTAACTGTCCCAAACATGAGCTGAATTTGTTTGATGTCTGATGAAAATAAATTAGTAATGATTTACCAGATTCCTCCAGTTTACAGTACCAGATGTAAGAAATGGGTCATGAAATGGAAAGTATCCCTGAAATATACCTATATTGAGGATTTACTGTAATCAGACCTCTTTTTGAACTCAAATCTGAGAAGATAGGAATTCATGAGTGCAGTTTCCTCCCACCCATCATGGGAAGTCTGAGGCTACAGTATTTGTAGTATATAAGATGAATGGTAGTATGTGGTCTTCATTAGGTCCTGTTCTGTTTTTGCTAATAATTCCACAGTAAATACACAAATACTGCTGATCTGCCAGCCCTGCAACTGACAGCATCTAATTTATGGAAAAAGTTGTGCAATATTGGAACACATACATGAAATATAAGATCTGTACTCTATACTGTAAATCTAAACACCACTAACCTCCTAGGAGATGTAAGGGCAGTTGTGAGGTGGTACTGGAGGCCAGATGAGAGCAGTGCAGCTTCAACCTGTTGCAAAAGCTGTGATGCCACCACTCTTGCTTTCATCTCTGCCTCACCCTGTTCTCTCACCAATGTTTCTAGCTCCTGAACCTGACACATGCACAAAGTTCATTTTAATCAGTTGTCAACTTAGTAACACTAATGTAATCCCCTTCTAAAAGGCCCTAAAAATAAGGTACTGAAGAAGTCAACATCATATCTAAGCTTTATTACACTCATGGTCAAGAATGCATTGTATATGGCAACATGTAAGTCAATCTCATGTTTAATTTGAGACTCCTAAAAAAAAAAAATCTAATCATTGAGGTATGGGTAAGGTATAAGTTTACCCCCCAATCTATCAGCCATGATGGTTAAGGTAAGTGTAACTTGAACCAAGGCATTCACTGAAATTATTAATAAAAAAAAATGGATATATCATCACTGAATACTTCATTACAGTACTCACAAAACACCTCAAATGTACAACACAGTGGAAGACATCTCTAACACAATGGATGGTGAAGAAGACAGTATACTATGGAGAAATTTAGATGAAGAGGACAATAAGAGTGAATATAAGGCCAAAGCCAGTTACTATGGAGAAATTTAGACGACTAGAACAACAAGAGTGAATATAAGGCCAAAGCCAGTGAATCAGAATTAAACCCTTATGATGGCCTACCCATGTGCTAGTCATGAAACTGTCTGTAAAGGATACAGTAAAACCTCACAATAACGGACTAATTGGAGTCCAAGTCAGTCTGATAAATGTGAAAGTCCGATAAAAGCGACATCCGGACTTCCCCGGGCTAACCCGCACTTTTTCCGATACATCAAACATTAGTCTGGATCACACCAATGGTTTTTCACCATTTTCATCAACTGTTTTCAGTACTGTTGCAGTACTGTACTGTACTGTACTGTATTTTATATTCACAACACGAATTAAATGGTATAATGTATATAATAATACTGTACTATACAGTACACTGATAAACTGATATAAACTCCAGACTGAGGTCAGGCAATTTGGAGTGCTTCTGTTTTATCGGAATTTTTCTGATATATGAGAATTTAGTCCAGTCGGCTCCTCGAGTCCGATAAAAGTGAATTCTGGTATACAGTAGTCCCTCATTTATCCGGACGTGCAGTATCCAGACATGTTCATTAACTGGACGCTGGACCTTGGATCTATTAAACCGTTATCTGATTTACGTGCTATTTTCCGGACATAAAAGTCCCCGAGAACTTCGGCCAGCCAGCCGACATGTTCAAACATTCAGTATCATGGCCTCTGGGCTCGAGCCATAAGCAGGAAGTAGGCCGTAACCCACAACCAGAGCTAAAATATCTGTCTGCCCCTGTACTGAATGGTCAAAGTCGTGCACTCGTGTGATCACTCCCAACGAACCTCCAGCACCCGCGTAATACGGCTGAAACCCACAAGCAGTGTCAAAACGCCTGCACGCATCCCCACCCAATGTCCAAAGCCACATGGCCACCAGGCTAAGGTTTTCCTAACTGCCCCTAAGATTGTAACACAGACTGCAAGCCATGAGTACATGTTCGGTGACAGTGGCCATCCGCATCTGTCTACTGAATGTTGAAAGTCCCCCAGTCACTGAAAGTTGTGTTTCCGCATGGCCACTTGGAGTCTAACACAACACAAGCTACAAGTAATTGTACGGCAAAAGCGCCTGTTCGCCTTGTGACAAAAGGGTGAGAATCCTGCCCAAAGCCTCGCATCTCCCCCTGTCCCGTCCCTCCTCCATGCCCTCCCGGCTCCCTCCTCACTCCCTCAGTCTCTACTGTCCTTCATGGTGATAACACTGACACGTGAGTTTTTAAAAGTTTTTTGCAATTTATTTGACTACTATTGGTCATATGTAAATTCCACAAAATCCAAGAGAAGCTCATGAAATTTTACATCTAGACATATGCTTAACTCTTGGAAGGTGCTGGCAAAATTTTGCACTAGGATGGTGGGAAGTTATATGAAGGTAAGTTTTATTCCTGAACACTTTATTCTCACTGCATTTCTGTACTGTATTTATCAATTTTATGTGTTTTTATTAGCTTATCACATAGTATAAACACCAGCGAAGATGATGGTATATCATTTATACCAATCTAACCAATTTCTGGTGGCATATTTGGCCGTGGAATTTTTTTTGAGCCCCGGGAGCAATCACTCATCACAGCCAACTGACTTTCAAACCGAATTCTGGGTTTTTGTGGATTTTTTTTGTTTATGCATTGTCTTCTTGATGTTTAGCATTTATATAGATAATTGTGTGTGTGTTTTGATGTCTCATTTGGCAGAATGACTAGAAAACAGTGCCAAAATTAGGAAGGGTACTGTGCATACAGTAGTATATAGGCAGAGTGTTTTTTGGTTTTCAATGTTTTTTTTTATGGTTTTCTTGGTGTTTAGCATTACTCTCGATATTCCTATGTGTGTTTTGATGTCTTAATAAGGCAGATTGACCTGAAAACAGTGCCCAAATTAGGTGGAGTACTGTACATACAGTAGTGAATGGGTAGGGTGTTTTTTGGTTTTCAGTGTTTTTTTTTTCTTTTTCACGGTTTTCTTGGTGTTTAGCATTACTTTGGATGTTCCTTTGTGTGCTTTGATGTTTAAATATGGTAGATTGACCTGAAAACAGTGCCAATATTAGGAAGGGTACTGTACATACAGTAGTGTATAGGTACAGTGTTTTTTTATCTTTTTTTTTCATGGTTTTCTTGATATTCAAAATTATTCTGGATAATCCTATGTATGTTTTGATGTCAAAATATGGCAGAATGACTGGAAAACACTGCCAAAATAAGGAGGGGTACTGTCCATACAGTAGTGTACAAGTAGGGTGTTTTTGGTTTTCAGCATTTTTTCTCCATGGTTTTCTTGGTGTTCAAAATTACTTTAGATGTTCCTATGTGTGTTTTGATCCCTAGACATGCCTGAAATGACTGGGAAACATTGCCAAATTAAGAACAGGTACTGTACAAATAAGTTAGGTATAGGTTGGAGGTTGGGTATAGGTAGGGTCTTGGTATGGTAGGGGAATAGTGTTCATTATCCATCTGTTGCCACTACCCGGACATGCCTTTGGCTCTATTATGTCCGGATAAATGAGGGATTACCGTATTGAAGTAAGTTATATTGAAGTTTTACTGTACTGGACACTGTATGATGATGAGTTCTGCACTGTAAATAGAACTTTGTATTTGTTAGATTTTCAACTGTACAGTATGTCAATAAAATGCAGTTTTTAAAGACACTAGCCAAGGATGAAAGCTTATAAGATCAAATGAATGAGCATCATACTGTGCTTGTTAACCATAAGTGAAATAAAACTAATGACGAAATGTGATTTAATTCACAAACAAAGCCTACTTCTTCCTTAGCCTTTATCATTCTTTTTCTGTGCCTGCCCTCCTCTCTTCCTATTTCTCCCATCTTTCTTGTCACTTCTTATTGCATTTCTTTCCTTTACAAGTGGCTTTACATTGAGTGACAAGCCAAATGGTTTCCCATAAGCCGGGAAACCATTTAAAACGCTGGGTAGTAACCATATAACCAAACCATTCATGCTCCCTACGTGTCAGCAAGTGGGTTGGTGGAGAGTTCGTACCCCTCCCTGTAAAACAAATAACTCAAAGTCAAATGGCCACCCCTTACGGGACTATGGCGTCAGGCAATAGATAGATAGATTCATCATAAATTTTGAGGTCCCCATCTCTGACCCATCCTATAAGATGGCCCTCATGTCTGGCCAGTCAAAATTCTGCTTGAAATGTCAACTTATACGTCACCATACATGGTAACAATTTCATTTCAAAAATATGTATTCTGCTGAAAAAAAAAAAAAAAAAAATCACAGCAGATACAGTACACCCCACAATCTCAAACAACAGGTGTCCACACCACACATGTGAATGTGCCCAAGTAATCAAGGTTGAGCTTTTCGCCTTTCTCAGCTATATTTGTATCTTTACGGAAAATGACTAATGCCACAGCTGAGCAATTTCCCTCACTGTTTCAAAAAAGTATGGTATGCCATAACTGGCTGAGGAGCTGGGAGATAATAAAGTTTTGGTGCTTTGATCTTGACTGGCAGAAATTTGAGGAACATTTGTCAGCTACATTTGGCTTTTTGGTGGAAAACATCAGGTACCATTTGACAACATTCGTTTTCGTTTTCATTTTTGAAGGCTCCAACATGCTTGCATGCGTCGGCCTTGGTCACCTAATGGTGGCTCTCCACGCTGCTCGATCCCTGGCAGCCTCCCTGTTCAGTCCCTTAGCCCTTAAGTCACACTTAATGACCTCGTCCCATGTCTTTCTCGGTCTACCCCTCCCAACCCCTCCCCCAATATTAACACCTCTCACCCTCTGTACCCAATTATCATCCCCCATCCTCTCCACATGTCCAAACCACCTCAGCCTACATCTCCTCATCACAACACCAATACACTCCAGTCCCATCCTACCTCTCAACTCTTCCATCGTAAACCCAGCCCCCCCAGGCCTTGCAAGCAGGGACGCACTGCACATCCACCTAATCATTGTCATTTCTGTACGTTTAAACCTGCGAATATCCTCTTCCCTTACTGTCCAGGTCTCACTAGCAATCATCATCACACTCCTAACACATGCTGCATACAAAGACCCCTTAGCATGTAAGGAGAGTCCTCTCAATGTCAGGAGAGGCAACAGCTCCCTGAACTTCTTCCAACCACTTCTCACCCTAGCAACCGAGCTAACTCCAGCCCCACCTCCGGCACATAACATGTCTCCCAAATAACGAAATTCCTCCACACACTCAAGAGACTCACCTGCAAGTTCAACCCTCTCACACCTGACAATCTCCACCTGCTCTCCCCGACACGCCGCACACATGAAATCAGCATCATCTCGCAGTCTACCTCTAATACCACTACATCTCTTGTGCACCCACTTATCACATTACACAAGATGGAATTGCTTCCCACACCCTTGTGGCAAACTGCACATGGCCACTCTCCCTCTTCTCTGATTGTACCGCCACCAACCCTAGATATCATCACTTTTGTTTTATCTGCATTTACCCTTAAGCCCTTGTACCCCATACCATCTCTCCACTTCTTAAATCTTTCCTCCGCCTCCTTTTCATTCTCCGCAATCAACACCAAATCATCAGCATACAACATCTCCCATGGAAGTCCATCTCTGAAGTCACGTGAGAGGGCTTCAAGCACCATGATAAACAACAAGGGACTCAAAACTGACCCCTGATGCACACCAACATTCATGGAAAACTCATCATTCAAAGCTCCATTCACCATTACCTGGGTGCGAGCACCCATGTACATGGCCATAACCACCCTAACCAGCCACTCTTCCAACCCTAGCTTTCTCATTGCCCACTTCACCACCTCTCTAGGGACTCTGTCAAAGGCCTTTTCCAAATCAACAAAAACAAAATACAATTCCCTTTTCTTTCCAATATATTTTTCCTGAAGCTGTCAAACAATGAATATGGCATCAGTGGTCCCCCTGCCTGGCATAAACCCAAACTGCATCTCATCGATATTCACTCTTTCTCTAATCACACCTTCTAGAACTCTCTCCATTACTTTCATTAACTGATCTAAGAGCTTTATACCTCTGTAATTTCCCCTTTCCAGGGCATCACCCTTTCCCTTGTACACATTTACAATTACACTCCTCAGCCAATCATCTGGGACAACACACTCATATATAATCCTATTTATCAGGTCAGTGACTAACCTCACCCCAGTATCTCCTGAGGCCTTCAACATTTCGGCAGTCAACCCAGACACACCTGCCGCCTTTCCCACCCGCATCCTGCCTATTGCCTCACTCACAGTAGCAGCGTCAATCAAAGGCCAGGGCCAAACACTGGATCAGCGGGCTCCAAACCTTCTCTATCCCAATCAAACTCCTCATTCAACAATCGGCTATAATGCTCTCTCCATGCATCTTTAATATCCTCACTGCTCACCACCACCCTTCCGTCATCATTCTTCACACACTGCTCACCTACAATGTCCCGATTATCCCTCTTCACCTGATTTGCCACCCTAAAAATCATATTTTTCCTTTCTCCATGATTTAGATTATCAATAAAAGTCTCTGTGACTCAGACTTCGCTCTGTATACCTCTCTTCTAGTCCTGCGCTTGGCAGCCAAGTACTCCTCCCTGTTACCACCATTCTTCTTTTCCCGGAAAAGCCTTCTTTTCTCCTTAACTGCGGCTTCTACACCCTCATCCCACCACCAAGTTACTTTATGTCTTGGTGGGCCTCTTGTCCAACCCCATATTGTATCGGTAACTCTCAAGAGGTTGTTCTTAAGGGCTCTATACTGTTCATTAACGCCTCTATCTACGGCTTCCTGTTCAGCCACCACTCTCCTCATCTCACTATAAAAGGCATCCCTTACTGACTGGTTTCCCAGCTTCCATATTTTCCTCCTAGGTACATATGTCCTCCTTCTCATCACTCGATCCTTAAGCACCACGTCACAAATCAACAGTTTGTGCTGCTGCACACACTCCTCGCTTCCTATAACTTTATCATCCCAAAATCTATCTTTCTCTGCGTCATCCAATCCCCCCTGTGGAGCATATGCCGATATAACTGAAACCAACCTCTGCTCGACCATAATTTTCACTACTAATATCCTATCACTTACTCTCATACATTAGCCATGAAAATTTCAAAATGGCATGACATGCCACAACTGGTTCAACAATTGAGAAGAAAACAATGTTTCGGTACTCCTTAAGTACAGAAATTTTATAAGCCATACAGAGCAAGAAATTTACAAAAACAAATTTAGCTTAAGTCTACAGTACAGTATTAATGTTCTCATACATTTCGCTCCAACTCGAATTCTTCTCGCTCCTTTTGGCACCTTGCCAAAAACCTTTCCAACAACTTTACCTCATCATCCTTCCCTCCTCTTTTCTACTCTGATGGCTCTGTAGCTAGTTCTTTTACTAATAAAGCAGATCTCTTCGCTCAGATTTTCTCCTCCAATTCTACCTTAGACGATTCCGGTGCTGTTCCTCCATCACTTTCCCCCTCTGACTTCCTCATGACTGGCATTAAAATTTCTTCAGCTGATGTATTTTCTGCCATCACTGGCCTCAATATTAACAAGGCATATGAACCTAATGGAGTCCCTCCTGTTGTCCTCAAAAACTGTGCTTCTCTGCTTACACCCTGCCTAGGTAAACTCTTTCGCCTTTGTCTCTCAACGTGTACTTTTCCTTCTTGCTGGAAGTTTGCTCTCATTCAGCCAGTCCCAAAGAAGGGTGACCATTCCCAACCCTCTAACTATCGTCCAACTGCTTTAACATCCTGCGTCTCAAAAGTTTTCGAATCAGTTCTTAACAGAAAAATTTAAAAGCATCTTTCCTGTCACAACCTTCTTTCTGATCGTCAGTATGGGTTCCGTCAGGGACGCTCCACTGGCGATCTTCTCACCTACCTTTCAGACTCCTGGTCATCCTTCTTTCGGGACTTTGGCAAAAGCTTTGCCACTGCACTTGACATCTCAAAGGCTTTCGATCGAGTCTGGCATAAATCTTTGATTTCCAAACTGCCCTCCTACGGTTTCTATCCTTCTATCTGTGTCTTCATCTCTAGCTTCCTTTCTGGTCATTCTATAGCTGTTGTTGTGGACGGCCATCGTTCTTCTCCTAGACCTATCAACAGTGGTGTTCCTCAGGGCTCTGTCCTATCACCAACTCTCTTCCTTTTATTCATTAATGACCTTCTAAGCTGTACATCTAACCCTATCCACTCATATGCTGATGATTCCACCCTTCACCTTTCCATTCGATTTCTGCAACGTCCATCTCAGCAGTTACTTCAGCAAAGAAGGGATGAGGCTATGGCACACCTAATGTCTGACTTGGCTCATATCTCTGATTGGGGTAAAAATAATCTTGTTATTTTTAATGCATCAAAAACTCAGTTCTAACACTTATCAACCCAACAAAATCTTCCTCAGGATTACCCACTAATGTTTAATAATGTCCAGCTCAGTCCTGCATCATCCTTGAACATGCTTGGGGTTTCATTCTCTCGGGATTTGTCTTGGAAAGAACATATTACGTCTCTTGTGAAATCTGCTTCCAAGAGATTAGGTATGCTAAGCCGACTCCGAACTTTCTTTACCCCTGCACAGTTGTTGACCTTGTAAATGGGTTTTATTCGCCCGTGTATGGAGTACAACTCTCATGTGTGGGAAGGCTCCCCACATGCAGCTCTTCTCAATAGGGTGGAGTCAAAGGCTTTTCGTCTCATTAACTCTCCTCCTCTTACTGATTCCCTTTAACCTTTGTCTCTTCGCCGCACTGTTGCTTCTTTATCTCTCTTTTATAGCTACTTCAACGGTCACTGTTCCTCTGAACTGTCTTCTTGCATCCCTCCACCTCTACGACGGGCACGTAGTACCCGTCTAGCAACAAACTCTCATCCCTTTTCTGTCCAACTCTCTAATGCAAGAGTTAACCGTTATTCCCAGTCCTTCATTTATGCAACTGGTCAACTCTGGAACTGTCTTCCTCTGTCTGTATTCCCTACTTCCTGTGATCTCCAGTCTTTCAAACGCAGTGTGTACAGGCATCTCGAAATTAATGGATCTTGAATTTGGCGCTCTTTTGTATTCTTTTTACTTTTTCTTGGAAGGAACAGTATGTGGGCCCTGGCCTTTGGTTCCTTCTTCCTTGCATTAAAAAAAAAAAAAAACTATCAGACTTCATCAGACCTTGTTTTCCCCTCTTACCTCCAACAGTCTTGGGGCATCTTGTCAAATGAAAATACAGTACACCTTCAACTTGCATGGGTAACTGAACTTGCTGTTGAGACTCTCGAGTGTGTGGAAGAGTTTTTTTATTTGGGAGACATATTATGTGCCGGAGGGGGGGCTGGAGTTAGCTCTGTGACTAGAGTGAGGAGTGGTTGGCAGAAGTTTAGGGAGCTGCTGGTTCTCCTGACACTGAGAGGGCTTTCCCTCCATGCTAAGGGATCTTTGTATGCAGCATGTGTTAGGGGCGTAATGCTGTATGGTAGTGAGACTTGGGCAGTAAAGGAAGAGGATATTCGCAGGCTCAAACGTACACAAATGGCAATGATAAGGTGGATATGCAGTGCATCCCTGAGCGTGAGGTCTGGGTGGGGCTAGGTTTATGATGGAGGAGTTGAGGGATAAGATGGGACTGGTGTGTATTGATGCTGTGATGACGGGAAGTAGACTGAGATGGTTTGGGTATGTGCAGAGGATGGGGGATGCTAATTGGGTGCAGAAGGTGAGAAGTGTTAATGTTAGGGGTAGGGTTGCAAGTAGCAGCCCAAATGAGACCTGGAATGATGTCACTGAATGTAACCTCAGGGATAAGGGACTGAATAGGAAAGCTGCCGGAGATTGATCAGCATGGAGAACCGCCATTAGGTGACCAAGGCTGATTCATGCAAGCATGCTGGAGCCATCAAAAACAAATGACCAAACAAATGTATCATTGAAGGATACTGTGCAAATTGAATTGTGCAAAATATTCCAAACGAACCAATGTTTTCTACCTAACTGCTACGTTTATAAAGGCTCCAACATGCTAGCATGCAACGGCCTTGGTCACCCAATGGCAACTCTCCAAGCTGTATGATTTCTGGTAACCTCCCTCTTCAGTCCCTTATGATGTTAAAGATATGGGGAGTGAGGAGTCTGTGCACCAACACAACTTATTGATATGTGACATGGTGCTTAAGGAGCAGGTGATGAAAAAGAGGACCTAAGCATCTAGGAGGAAAATATGGAAGCTGAAAAACTAAGAAGAAAGGGATGCTTTCTATAGCAAGATGAGTAGAGTGGGCTGAACAGGATGACGCTGACAGAAGTGTTAATGAACAGTACAGAGCCCTCAAGAACAACAACTCTTGAGAGTTACTGATTCAGTGTGTGAATGGACAAGGGGTACCCACAAGACATAAAGTAACTTGGTGGTGGGATGAGGGTGTAGAAGCTGCAGTTAAGGAAAGAAGATGGCATTTCTGGGAATGGAAAAAGGGCTGCCAAGTGTAGGGCTAGAAAAGAGGTTTACAGGGTAAACTCTGAGTCTCAGAGACTTTTACTTTATAACCTAAATAGTGTGGAAAGGAAAAATATGATACTTAAGGTGGCAAATTAGATGAAGAGGGAGAATAGGGATATCACAGGTGAGCAGTGTGTGAAGAATGATGAAGAAGGTAGCGGTGACCAGTGGGGATATTAAAGATGCCTGGAGAGAACATTATAATCAGTTGCTAAATGAGGAGTTTGAATGGCACACGGAAGGTTTGGAGACAGCAGAGCTAGTGTTTGGCCTTTGGCCTTTGTTTGATGCTACTGCTGTGAGCAGGGCAATAGGCAGGATGCAGATGGGGAAGGCAGCAGGTATGTCTGGGTTGGCTGCTAAAATGCTGAAGGCCTCAGGAGATATAGGAGTGAAGTTAGTTAGCGACTTGATAAATACTATTATATATGAGTGTGTTGTTCCAGTTGATTAGCTGAAGTGCAATTGTAAATGTATACAAGGGGAAGGGTGATGCCCTGAGAAGAGAAAATTATAGGCATAAAGCTTTTGGACCAGACAATGAAGGTAATGGAGAGAGTTCTAGATGGTATGATTAGAAAAAGAGTGAATACTGATGAGATGCAGTTTGGGTTTATGCCAGGCAAAGGGACCACTGATGCCATATTCATTGTTTGACAGCTTCAGGAAATATATATAAGAATGAAAAGGGAACTGTACTTTAATTTTGTTGATTTGGAGAAGGCTTTTGACAGAGTGTCTGGGAAGGTGGTGAAGTGGGCAATGAGAAAGCTTGAGATCAGCTGGCTAGAGAGATTAAGGCTACATATGTGGGCACTTGCACCCAGGTGGGGGGTGAATGGAGATTTGAGCGATGAGTTTTCTGTGAATGTTGGTGTGCATCAGGGGGTCAGTCTTGAGCCCCTTGTTGTTTATCATGGTGCCTGAAGCCCTCTCACGTGACTTCAGAAATAGACTCCCGTGGCAGATGTTGTATACTGATGATTTGGTATTGACTGCAGAGAATGAAAGGAAGGCAGAGGAAAGATTTAGGAAGTGGAAAGATGGCATGGGGCACAACAGCTTGTGAGTAAATGCAGATAAAAAAGGTAATGGTATCTAGGGTTGATGGTGGTACAGTCAACCCTTGCTATTCATGGGTTCACATGTTCATGGATTTTTCTAGGAAATTCTTTCAAGATATTTCCACTTTTACCACAGCAACAGCTGTTCCTAGTGATTCATAAATGACTGTCCTTGAGAGCTCTGTACTGGTCATTAATACTTCTGTCAACAGCTCCCTGTTCAGCTACCACACTACTCATCTCGCTATGGAAGGCATACCTTACTGCTTGGTTTTTCGACCTCCATATTTTCTTCCTAGGTGCATAGATCGTCGTCTTCATCACCCACTCCTTAAGCACCATGTCAAATATCAACAATTTGTTTCCTGCACACACTCTTCACTACCTATAACTTTAACATCCCTCACCAACCTCCTAAAAGCCCCCCTGACCAGGAAATAGTCTATCTGGCTGCTATTTCCCCCAGACTCACGTGTAATCAACCTACTCTCTTTTTTCTTAAAATACATGTTGCACAAAATCATGTTCATTGCCTCCTCAAACTCAAGTACCCTTTCCCTTTCCTCATTTCTTCAACCATATGAGCATCCCCATGTACCCCCCTTCACATCCCAGAGCTGCTTTACCTATATGACCATTTAAGTCCCATCCCAAAACAACAATCTCATCATCCCCAACCACATGTATTATGTCATCTCTGAATCTATCTTTTTCTCCATCATCCAAGTCAGCCTGTGGAGCATATACAACGATATAAATGAAAATGTGAGCCTACCAAACAAAATTTTCATTACTATAACCCCTTCATGCACTCTCATTACATTTATGACATATCTGCCCCACTTCTCCTTAACCAGCACACTCACCCCACCATATCCATCTGCCTTTCCCTGCCAAAATATCTCATACCAACAATCCCTCCCAGCAACCATGTCGAAAGATAATGAAATAAAGGGAGAGAGATTACAGGCTCCCCCAATCTACACAGTCCCAAGTCCAGCGGTAGCTCGATCGGTAGAGAGTTGGCTTGCGGTCCCGTGGGACCCAGGTTCGAATCCTCGCTGGTGCAGGGAACAATTTAAGGATTTGAATTTCATTAAATCAGGCTTACTGATCTACCAGAAGACCCGCCGACATGTCGTAAAAATGACCCCGCTAATACCAATACACCAGTCCTGTATGAGACAGCCCTAGCATGTATTCAATATGGACGGTGGGTGTTAAGCGCCGAAGTGGTGACATGTAGATTGTAGGAGGACGACTGGGCCTTGATAGCAGGC
>JAGKTI010001048.1:56533-76586 GCA_018397915.1 Birgus latro | reverse complement strand
TGCTGCACACTTCTGACAGACACATCTGCCAGCAACTGTGGGTTCTTTTCTTTTAAATCCCGTGCTGTTAGCCTTGGATCCTTGCTAACTTGCCTTGAGATCAGCTGACGGGTCCTGAAGGTTGTCTTACGAGGTCTCCCAGGCTTGGGAAGTGGAGTGGGAGGAATGGCCTCCCCACTGTCCTTGAACCGCTTCACCAGTCTCTGCACTGTCCTCAGTCTAACACCATCTGATTTGCAATAAATGGGAGTTTGTGGCCATCTTTGTATAAAGTAATCACTTCCACACGTTTGTCCTTGCTTGTGGTTACTTTAGGCATGATGAGAATGTGGTAGGTAACCAAATAACTGTGTTATTTGAGTCAAAACATGCCCTTGTGGTGCATCACACACAGAGACAATCCTCCTCCTGTGGCTGCCCAAACATTACTGAGCCTGCTCCTGTGGTGCCAAACCTATCAAGCAGGGTTGCCAGCTCCTGTTGATAAAGCGTCAGCTCATTTCGCATCACAGGGGAGGGTAGTATTGACCCTACTTCACTTAACGCGAAAAAGAATGACATCGGCAAAAAAGCGTCAATACTTTCCGTGCCTAATGTATATATTGTATATATAACTTTTTGGGGTGGGTGGGGGATCTGAAGCTGAAGGGCTACTGCAGGTGGGACTGACCAGTGCCTCTAAACTCCTGGGGGCTCATGTCTGTCCTCAAAACCAATGAAATCATTCACTCCCCTCAAATTTGTTAAAAGCTTGTCTCTGTGAGTAGGAGTATTTAGAATGTTGGTATGTAAAAATAATAAGTCGGTCCGCAACGTTCCCATGTAAATAGAATCATAGCTATGTAAACGAACCTAGTGTAGAGGTTCATTCTGACCATAAATCATATTTTGTGCATTCTGAATGTGTAAAAGTTGAGTGTACTGTACAATGTTTGGGAAAAGAAAATCATATAACATACCTATGATATAACTTTACATATGTTGAGAAATGAAATGAGGAACACTTAAATATGTAACTGATTTTAGAACTTAAATATATTTTTCTAGCTAATTATAGTGTGGCTCAACAATGATTCAGGATATTCAGGTACAGTGCAATTCTGGAAATTACTAAAAAAATTCATATTTTAGTCTTTAAAATCGGTTTTCCATAAATGTTTATTAATGTAAAACTGTTTTTTTAAGCCAAATTATTATAATGAAGCTAGAAAGGCAGTGTAACAGGAACATCTTATCAAGTTGAGCTAATTAAACTTAGTCTTACGGATTTATTTACTATGATGCAAACTCTGAAGTACCACTGCGTCCTTGTTCTTTAATTATACTTCAACAAAATTTAATCACTTCTTCCTTAGTTATCATGAATACCCTGTAGATCATGATCCACCCATTATTTTCATCTTAACAGCAATGCTGGATAGTCTGACAGGCAAGGGAGAAAATATAACTCCCATCTATTTTTTGAGAAAACACTGAACTATACTAGGAAACTTATGTTTTTTTTTTTTTTCTTTAATGTGACCTGCCTATTATTACCTTGGTCACGGAGAACTTTGACAGCTTCTAGAACTCTGTCGGTGTACATGCAAGGTTCATAGTTGTCCATCTCTGAGGCAACAACGTGGCACACACGGGTGGAGCGTCCTCTGATAGCCCCAGCAATGCGATCAAGGGTCTCTGGGTCTCCCTCATTGATGGCACGCACACATGTCTTCACATCCTCCAAGATGTGACTCTCTGGCAGGATAAAATTACATTATTTTATAGAGTGGGTATAAATATATCCTTGTCATAAAACTAAAATCAACATATATTACAATAATGACAAACACAAAAATGTACCTTTCACAAACCTACAGTATCATCTTTCTCTCATATAAAATCACCACCACCATTCCATCTCTTTTTTTTTTTTTTTAGACCCACCAATGAGGTGAGGTATGGTTCAGAAACAAGGAAAAAGAAAAATGATACGTCCTCCCACCTTCAAATTCACTCTTACCCCTTACAACTCCCTATTTACATCCGTTTTCTCCATATGACCACACCATCTATGCATGTTCTCACCAACTTTCCCATCCACACACTTTCTAACTCCACATTTTCATTATCACATCATGTTCTATTCTATCCACCTTCTACATTCCACACGTGTTTTCCAATAACCCCGCCTCCAATGCTCCAACCATTATTCTCCTCCTGAAAGCACCTAAACAGGAGGTGACCATTACAGAATTCATATACAGTAAGACTTCACCAGAAGAGACTAACTGAGGCCTAAACCATTCTGAAAAATGCAAAATTCCGATAAAAGCGACATCCGGACTTTCCCCTGCTAATCCAGACTTTTTCCGATATATCAGACATTAGTTCGGATTGCACCAATGGTTTTCAAACTGTTTTCACTACCACTGAAGTACTGTACTGTGTTATACCTTCCCTACATTAATCAAATGGTATAATAATACTGTACTGTACACTGATAAACATGTCTTTTATTTACATAATTGTGGTGAACATAGCTGAAGTGGTTAGGCAGTCTGGACTGCTTCTGGCTTTATCGGACTTTTTCCGATATACAGTATAGGAATTTGTCCGGTAGCTCCTTGAGTCCAATAAAAGTGAATTCCGGTCTACTGAAGTACGTTATATTGAGGTTTTATCGTATTTATTTACATCTAAATACTGTCTTGTATTATATAATAATTTTACGTAATAAAATGGTGTTGGAGAGTGATGCTTCATGCAGTGGCACCAATATAACTAGAGCAGCGCAATAGCTTTGTTTCCCAATTATGCAAAAAGTCCATCAAGTCCCTCCCTAGTCTCTAAACAGAGGAAAGTGGACTGTGGGAGAAGGGCAACTACAGCCTGCAGTCCACCACATTAATGTTCAGATGAGCCTGGGGCCACAACAATAACAAAAACATAATATCATTATCAGTATTGAAAATAATAATACTCCCAGTGATAATAATAATCCATCCATCATCCAATCCTATGTCGCCCCACAAGAAGCGTAGGAACCTGGGGCTAGGCAACTTGGTCCTGACATATAAGATGAAAGTGACCAGCCTCACTCATCCCTGAGTGGTATTACATGAGCAATAAACCCCAACCATCCCTAGGATATAAACTTACATAGGCTCAATCCAATTTGGGCATCTTCCATCCATCCATCCATCATCCAATCCTATGTTGCCCCATAAGAAGCATAGGAACACGGGGCTAGGCAAGTTGGTCCTGACATTTAAGATGCGAGTGACCAGCCTCACTCATCCCTAAGTGGCATCATGTGAGCATTAAACCCCAACCACCCCTTGGATATAAACCTTCACCGGCTCAATCCAATTGGAGCACCTTAACTGACCACTAAACCACCAGGCGCCATAATTTGGTTATATGGTTACCACCCAGCGTAGTACATGGTTTCCTAGTGTACAGGAAACCATTTGGCTTGTCACTCAGTGCAGAGTCACCCATAGGCAGAAGGAAAGAAAGACTGGAGAGAGAGAGTAAAGTCACCCATAGGCATAAGAAAGAGGAAAGAATGAAGGAAAGATAGAAAGAATATGGTTACCACCCAGTGTAGTAAATGGTTTCCTAGTGTACAGGAAACCATTTGGCTTGTCACTCAGTGTAGAGTCACCCATAGGCAAAAGGAAGAGGAAAGAATGAAGCAAAGAAAGACAGGGGAGAGAGAAAGTCACCCATAGGCATAAGAAAGAGGAAAAAATGAAGGAAAGATAGACAGAAGAGGAAGGATTAATTACCATAATTTGGTTATGTGGTTACCATCCAGTGTAGTAAATGGTATCCTGGTGTACAGGAAACCATTTCACTCAGTGTAGAGTCACCCATAGGCAGAGGGAAGAGGAAAGAATGAAAGAAAGAAAGACAGAATTAACAATAATAATAATAATAATATTGTAATAATAACAATAAAATAATTTACACTATTTTTACATTAAACTCATAAATAATACCTGAGACAGCCAAGAAGTCATCAATTGTTGTGATGTCATCAACAGACTCTGTGAGGATACGGACTTGATTCTCCCAAGCATCCTTGAAGGCATCCATATTTTCCTGGGTGACCTGAAATAAGAAAGAAATTTTACCAAAATTGCACTAACAGCTAAATCAATCCTGCTGTAGTATAAACTGCAATTAATTCCCCTTTCAAAAGGAATTTCCCATGGCATGTGGTGTGCCTTTCAGAATTTTGTCTAATTTCTTACATTTTCTGTTTCCTTGTGGTATGAAGAGTGTGTGTGTGAACCTGTGGCTAGGCAGAGTTGGTCCTGACATTTAAGATGAGAGTGACCAGCCTCACTCATCCCTGAGTGGCATTATGTGAACAATAAACCCCACCTATCCCTTGGATACAAACCTACACGGCTCAATCCGAATGGAGCGCCTTAATTACTCACTAAACCACCAGGTGCCATAATTTGGTTATATGGTTACCACCCAGCATAGTATATGGTTTCCTGGAGTATGGGAAACCATTTGACTTGTCACTCAGTGTAGAGTCACCCGTAGACAGAAGGAAGAGGAAAGAATGAAGGAAAGAAAGAAGAAGAAGGAAAGAAGAGAGGAAAGGGCAGGCACCTGAGAGCAGCACTACATTGAGTGAGTGGATGGGAGCACCCCCACCAACCTCTGAGTGAATATGAAGGAGGGAGGAAGAGAGGTAAGCCAAGAAGAAGGTGGAGGGATATGGTAGATGAGTATGTGAGGAAGAGAGGTATAGAAGTTGCTGAGACTAAGGGACCAACGAGAGACCCAACTGGCTGGATGAATTTTGTGCAGAGAAGCGCATAACCAGGGATATGGCATTCCTTTTTAATGTGACAGCATTTGAATTGACTCTATCAGATAGGTATATGTGGAGCTACAGAATGTGGCAAAATTTTTTTGGCCTATCTGATGGAGCCAGGATTCCGTGGACTAGAATGATGAATGAATGGAAGCGTGGTCCATTTAATTGAGCAAACTTAGGCTGTATGGACACTGCTACTCCTCACCCTGCCCTAGGGTGGGAATGGAGGTCAGGATGATGATGATGATGATGATGATGATGATGATGATGATGATGATGATTCAACCCTTACCACTACAGGATGAACTGGAATCAGCAGATAAATACACAAAACAAGGGCAGACAGTTTACACAGTTCCAGTCCATTATAGTGATAAAATCAAGTTATGAGAGAGCCTTTGATAACCAAAGTACCTTAGTGATATACAACATACTACTTAAAAAAAAGAAGTATATACCTAATACATTCTCCCTGTTCTAACTTATGGGAGTGGAAACCAGCATTCTAACTAAATTCTTGGAACATAAGCATATCTGAGTGCTCAAAATGAACTGGAAATGATGATGCTATACGAAGATTAAAAAAAGGCTTCTCAGCTATTGGAACAGCAAGAGTAAAAGATACAATCATTAGAGCAAAAAAGCACAAAAATGGATGTAAGGTGGTTAAGCCCTTCATATAACAGATAACAAGCACAATCAGAATAAATGAGTGGAACCTGAGGGTGGAGCGAGAGGAAGGCAGAGAACATGATGAAGTGATGAAATTTGTAAGTTTGGTGCAACTGGAGGTAATGAGAGGGGCCTGTCTCAGGCTGGAAAAGAGTCAGATACATTGCTTGGTAAAATGGTGACATTCTTATTATTACTAAATGTTTAATAATAAATTCCCCCCCCCCTCCAAAAAAAAAAAAAACCACTCATCAGTACACCCTCACTATTCCATGCCTCCCACCATCATGTACACACAGTCAGGAAAGTATTATTACAGTTTCCGTGCCATACCTAATGACACAGCAGACGAAAGAATAGGAACAAAAGTTGATACACAACTGAGCTGTCACCGTTTATGTGCGGGTATACCTCGATATACGATACCCCTAGATGCGATACCCCGGCTTAATGATAGGGGCAGAAATACCACCATACCCCGCCTAACGATGGCCAAACCCTGGTTTAACAATGGGTTTTGATTTTTTTTACCAATTTTGATGATATTTCAGACAAATTGTGTATTTAGGTTGATTTATAAACTGTTTTTTGAATAAGACTATTCAGCCATAGGTGGGGTGAACATTGTCATTTTTGGGTACAGTCTACTAAGCTTAATTGTTTCCAGACTTATATTTGATGATTTTCAGATTTTATTTGTTGGTTTTAGTGAGTTATTTACAGGTGTTGGGCTTAGGTCCTGTAAAGAAGAAGGTATAGATGGAAGGATGGAGTGGAGAGGTCTAAGAGAGTGGGGGGTGTGAGCTGGGAGCAGGGCAATGAAATGGTGGGGGACAGGGCGACATGGAGATGATTTGTTTGTGGCCACCCCTTACGGGATTAAGGCAACTGGCAATAGATAAATAGACAGACTTAGGTTAGCTTATTTTACAGCTGTTAGGCCATTTAGAGTGGCTTTAAATTTGTTTTTGGGCTCATTTGGGTGGGTTTTGGACTTGGTTAGGGGGGAAACCCAAGGCTCAAAAACACATCCCATTACTTTACATATTAAAACTATCCCGATATACGATACCCGGCCTAATGATGGCTTTTCACCTAACCAATTACATCATTAAACCAGGGTTTACCTATATTTATTTCATTCCACAGATAACATGAAGGAACTACAAATGGTATTACATTATTACGAAAGACACCTCAGAAGCAAGTTTACCAACCCTTCAAATATGAACAGACCCACAGTGCTCACTCTGATATCCATCGCACCCAGCTGTAATGATCCTGTACTTTCCTGGCTGTGTGTGCACAACCCCTCTGTTCTTTATATTTTTTGTTCAGTGTTTCTCTCTTCTTTGGCTGTTCCCTACCTGAGAATCTATCAATACAGTATATAACTGCACTCAACATATGATTTACAAATAATTTAGATCAATATTACCATGAGATTAATGTGACAAGACTCACTATTCACCTATGATATCCAATTAGTAATTTAAGGTTCTACTACCAACCTTGGACTTGGGTCTAGCTGACAGGATGCTGGCTGCATTGATAACCTGAGGACACAGTTGTTCTATTTGGGCTGCACCATACCTCACCATCTTCACACCATCCTCATTGTTTGACATTGTACAAGCCAAGTTGGCAACTTCAACCAGTTTGTTTGCATGTTCTGTAAACACCTGTATAAAAACAGTACAGACAGAGGAATAACAGCTGATACTGACTTGAAACACTTTATTTAAACAAAAATTGCATTCACAGTCACCACACTTATGAAAGTTAATACAGTTATGTAATGGTTTTTGTTATGATGGAGTTGTCAAGCACAAAATATAAGTACTGTAATATCCTATATGATATGATTAGGGCATCAGGCTATAAACAGAGAGATATAGAATATCCTATGAACATTCAAGAAATTATGTAAGAATATAAAAGTCTTGAATATGGAAAACACATTCATAACACAGGCACAGTTACCACATTATAAAATCAAAGTAACAAGGTGATTACAGTGTGCCATGTACCAGTACTCACCTGAGCATATTCTTCCACTTCTTTTTCATTACCATTCCTTGCAGCTTCCACTAATACAAGCAGTGGGACATTTGTTTCTAAGAAACTGAAATTAAATTAATAATTAGTACAGCATAGTTAATACTGTATTTTAGAAAAAAATAAACAACAGTAAATAAACAACAGTATGTGAAAATACTTAGCAAATGATGTACCTGAACAAAATTAAGTTTAATATTGGCAACACAGTACTGGCATTAAATGATAAAATATTTTCAATCCTGATGCCTCTACAGAAGTATTTATAGCATAAATACAACTAATACTTTTGTCCAGTTACTGTTTATGTAATGCACTGTGACAGAAATACAATATGAAAAATGCATTAAAAGCATCTTTAGTTTGACAACAAATCTGACTAACAGCTGAGAGAATAAGGAGGGAAAAGAGAGAAAACACACAACAATCGATACTGTCATTTCTTCTCACTGTGTATCAGTAATTCTGGCATGACTGGAATTGTATTTATCTCTCTCTCCCTCCCTCTCCTTCTCTCCCCCCCCCTTTTTTTTTCTAGTTTACCAGACCTCTCAAAAAGAAAGGATTAGAATTGATTTTCATTAACCTAGCACTATGATAAAATCATTATATTTACTCTGACTACTGTCAGAATTTTACTCAGCTGAACCAGTTTGTTAGGCATTTTTTTTCTTCTATTTTTGCTACCTTCAGACCAATTTCTTCAGCTTAGGGGAGATTTTCTGACCTGGGGAGACAGATACACTCTGAAAAAGAGGTCATATTAAACTGCATACAGCCACATTGCAGCACCAACAATGAAATAAAAATAACATCTTTAGGTTGTGGGGGTTAAGGGAAATCTCATATAGTGAGGGAGTTAAGTGGCCTGCAGACTCTAATCCATAGCATTAGTTCAGCCTGTACAACTATCTGTGATTCCCAAGTGAAAGTCCTAACCCCTCCCCCCCCAAAGAAATATATAATTTTCAAATAATGAATGCTACTTCAACATATTCTGTAGATCTGAAGTTTACTGGAAACAATTTTCAGTCACATCGCCTATAGTGTTTTCACCTCACCTGTCTGACACGTGATCCACAACAGCTTTACGCAGCTGACGTCGCAGATCCTTAGTTTTGCGGTACATATGGTCGATGGCCTTATCCAGGTTCTCCGAGGGTTGCTTCCGTCCCATCTATGGCAGAATTAAAAGCTAATACTGAGCAAGAACATTCTCTCAACTACAGCAGTAAGCCACGTAACAAAAGTATATTACCAATAAGAGTAAATGATCATTAAGACAATTCTCATGGTCCAATTGTTAAATCTAATAGCAAATAATCACAGCCATTACCATCTCATAGCAATAAGATCAAGTTCAATACAAAACCAATCGAAGCTGAAGTGGC
This sequence comes from Birgus latro, assembly GCA_018397915.1. Lineage (NCBI taxonomy): Eukaryota > Metazoa > Arthropoda > Malacostraca > Decapoda > Coenobitidae > Birgus > Birgus latro. Next base: position 67,640 of record JAGKTI010001048.1, on the reverse strand, counting down.
ACAAGTTCTGAGGTGAGTGATGAAGGTCAAAACTGCCTAAGTTTGCATTATAATCTCCAGCATGCCTTACAATACAGACAGTCCTCATCTAATGGTATTTCATTATTCAGTTGCTATTCTTCACTTAAATTTGCTCTTAACTGACATTTCTTTGCTAAGTGTCAGAAATGAGTGCATTGTGTTTTTACTCAGTTTCAGGATGTCATTTTTCTTCTGTTCTAACTGAAACTTGATTATTTAATCAATCTACAAAGGATTTCCAGTAGCAAAGGGGGTTAAATATGGCTATATCTAACCCATCCTGCTTGAAAAGTTTATTCCAGGCTGAACAAAATCATCTGGAGATAGCAAAAAAATAAACTAAAGACATCCTTGGGTTAAAAGATTAATCCCAACAAGGAGTTTCACTTAAAGCACCATTTTACTTGTACACACCACCAAAATTAAGTAAGAACTGATTGTAATGTACTGTATTCACGCTACAGTAATAATCATCATAGTATACCTGTTTACCTGAATAAGAAACCAGTTTAGTGAAAATAAGACATGTGATTGACTTGCAGGGACAAAGACAAAAGAGCAAGAGCTGGTAAGCAGGCAGTAAAATGGATGTGGATGAAACTATTCAGAAAAACACAAGGTAGTACTCTGGTTCAATGATGTACATGATGAACAGGTGACTGATATCAATGAAACAGACTGGAGGAGAATAGGACTGCAAAGGAGGTTCGTATGGGAACTAACTGTAATGGAAATGGGTGGTGGGTAAAACAATGCAGAAAATTATAATTATAACTTTATCATTATCATTATAGAAGAGCTGCAGAGATCAGTACAGCACATGGCAGTGTTGACACTAGGGCCTTTTAAGATAATTCTGGTTTTGTTGGAAATGCTGTAGATGAGTGATGTAGCACTGCTAAATAAAATAAGGCAAAATAATGAGAAGGTAAGAACATACTAAAAAAAACACATACAGATGGAAACCAAATAAAGTCTCTGAAATAGCAACTTATGGTAAAAACACCATACAAGGTATGGAAGAGTTCACAAAAGAATGGAGACAGAAGATGACTTCAAGGGGCTTAAGACAGAAAAGAATATGCAAGGGAAAAAAACTTTAAGTGATTTTAGCACATCTATCGTTTCTTTATGGGAGAAAGGGGGGATTCCATGGAGGAATCAAGGTGTTGATGACAACAGAAGTGTGGGATGAAATGAAGAATTTCAGTTCAGCCAGGGGAAAGGTGCAAGTATTTTTTTAATCACTATTTATGTGATAAAATGATATGTTACTATATCAGTTTATGGACAGACAGTGTGAAGGATCAAATTATGTTAATATTATAAAGGCACTGTAAATATAAGAAAGGATTCAAAGCATGTCATACATTGTCCATATATTCAGTAAGCAAGTCCTGAAGAGCCTGGCGCACAGCATTACACTCCTCCACTATCTTGAGGCGGCGGTCGTCCCTTGTACAGAAGGAGTCAGCCATTAGTGCTGCCCCACTTATGATGGACTCAAGTCTCTCCTCCAAGGATGGTCGTGTTCGCACCTCATTGTACGTCAGTGGGTCCATATTAATGCGTTCCTGCAATGGATTAAAAACACAAAGCTTAATTTTTAAGTTCTCCTTTTGCTCAAATGATAATATTACAGGAATTGCCATCGAAACATGGCATAATAAATACTAATCCCCATATATCCCACAAGCTATACAATAAAACTTAAAAATAGTGAGACTGTAGGTGAAAACTTCATCCCTCTTTATGCTGAAGGAGGGGTGTGATGAGTTCATTGCCTAACTCTAAAAGTTAAAAGCATCTTCTACTTCTATGGCATAGGGCTCGAAGACTCAGAGACGGTACTGCACATTTCTCTGACTGAATACCTAGATCTCTTTACCATATGTGATTATGGAAAATACAGAAATGATAAGGATGATACGCTAATAAATAAATTTCCACGATAATACTATTCTGTGCCTCAGGGAGAGTCCTTTTACTATGTTTCAGTGGGAATATAGGGTTATAAAGATGATTTTTTTGATGGACAATCTACGTTCTTCAGTACAATATGCATTAATGCAACACTTGTACTATGATTTCATACAACGGTCAGCTGAACCCTTCATCTAAATTTACATTTACCAGTGATAATTAAAGTTATGCAACATTAAAACATTATTCTTACATCAAAATCATCAAGTGCTGAAGCCAATTCACCAGGCCCCTCATAAGGCATCTGGGCAGCTCCTGTGGCCTTCCCCTGTGCCACATCACTTATGGTGTTTACAGCCTCACAAACTTGCTTGAACACAAAGTCTCTGTTGGCCTTAGCAGCTGCAAGCTCAGGATGCCGTACGTATGCCTGAAAGCAGATACCGGTACTTAGTTGCAAAATGGAAATATGGTAACTTGATAATACTTTATAAGTTTTCAGCCACTAGTTCACTGACGTATTTGGCAAACCAGTGCAGGTTACTTAATATCCAATATTTTCTCCTGGGTATATTCATATCTGAAATCTGTAAAAAAAAAAGGAGTATTCCTATATTAATTCAGAGCACATTTGTGTTACTTGCGATTTCCCATACATTATCAATATCCAATGGCTTAATTCTTACCCTTTTTAAAATTACATGGGAATCCAATAAATTAAATGTATTATAGTAATTCATCTCTTAAAGAACCATTTTTATTATAGGTCCACTTACCATCTACCTGATAAAACTGCTTACCATTTTCACATCCACCATTCTGAATTTAAGTTCCTTCTGACTAAGTATAACTACAAAGAAAACACTGAGTGGTAAGACATGACAGTAGAAGTGATCTACTACATCCATCAAACTAAACACAATTACAGTACTCCAATGCCTCTTGCAGGGGAAAATGATGAATGATAACTACGCTTGTGGACTGGAGGATTATGTACTGTACTTGTTTAATGTTTCTAAAACTGCAGTTATGAAAGACTATCACTTTAATCACCAAATATCACACCCAATGTTAACACTGAGGTATATCATGATGATAACCTTAGAGGCTGTGAGGAGCATCATGGAATTTTTCTTGAGGACTGCCCGGGCTGAGGCCAGGTCATCACGAAGTCGAGGATCCTTCAGCTCATTTTGTCTCTTGGCGGCTTGATTGATGAGATCGTTGGTGTTCTTGCCAAATAATCGGAAGTTGTCCAGCAACTCTGACTGACTTGATGCATTCTTAACCTTTTCTAGGTCATCTTCAACCTATGTAAATGAGAACAAATTTTACCAACAATATTAGACACACACAGAAGTGCAAAATCTATGTTACTTTTTCATTCCTAATATTGTGCGAAGTACCATCAGCAAACTGTTCAGCAATGTTCTTTATGAAAGATGAAGCAGGAGTACTGATAATCAGATACTTTCTTAGAAACGATAGAGTACAGTATACTGTATGGATTTATCTATATTTACATCCATTCTTAGATGAAAGGTAATAAGCCTACACACCATTTAACCCGTCCAGTCCCGACCGATTTTTTACCCAACACACCCTCAGAACCCGGCCGATTTTCAACTTTTTTGGGGGGGGAGGGGGCTCAAACCTCCGCTTTTGGTGAGAAACATCGAAAATTCATAGAGAAATCGCCCTCCTGAGCTTGTATAGGTGTCAGTCAGCCTTACGTTTTCCTTCTTTCTCAGGGTACCTGGCTAAAGAAAACGAACTATGGAAGGGTTAACTAATTCAAGCCACTTTAAATTACGTTTTTATTTATTTGGTACAAATTTATGTGTAGTACAAGTCTATATTGGTTTTCACGCAAAGGCATTGTTCACTCACCCAAAACCCCAGCACATGGCACTTCCTTTACGACTTTACCACCACATCACTTCTGTTTGTTTCTCCCTAAAGCTTCTTTGTTTCTTAGTCCTCCACCTCAGGAATCACTTTCACTGTGAATTTCGTCATTGGAGAGACTGTGGGGCAACATATCTTTACTGGCCAGGTTACTGCTAACAAGTGAACTGCCGAGTTTGGGGGGGAGGGAAGGAGGGGGGGGGTCAGGTGGGGCCAGACAGTATCTCCACTTGACAGCAGGTAGAGGAAAGTCTCCCACATATGCCTACCAAAAATCACCCGCGAATGTTGAAAAATGTGCAAACGATGGACCTTGCAACTGACTGATGTACGATGAATGTCGGTGGGTCCGTCCGCGGAAAAAAGTAGTGACATGCATCGTACATCGGTGGGACTCGGCGGGTTAAAAAGCCATTGTACTTTCTTTCGCCTGGCTTTATACTTTTTTTGATTTACCACTCTATACTAACCACTTGCAAGCTCTTCAGAAGGCGGTGAACATCCACCATGTCTGCGAGGATGAGGAGTCTTGTTACAGCTGATAGCAAGTTTCTGGCTGCCCTCACCATGTTACCACGCTTCACACTGCTGCAAGGGTCCTCAGCAAACTCTCGAGCAGCACGGGACATAATGTCACCTGCAGCAGAAACAATTATCTTAGTTTTATATCAGAGAGGAGTAGCCTCAAAATCACAGTACAATACAGCAACTGTTTTTGTACATGTGATCCTTATTTACTGTATGTCAGAGCTGTGTTTAAAAAAAAAAAAAAAAAGCTGTACCATACATCTGGAGCTGTAAATTGTTTAACTGGCAAATTAACTTTAGGCAGCATTTCTGCAATATACAAAAGAAAAGCCAACAGAAAAACACAGAAAAGGAGGCATATAGCAAGAAACTTGATGTACAATATGGGTCTCCTTGGTGCCACCCTCACCTGTCTTTCTAACTTCTTCAACAGCACCCAACATTTCGCCTCTAATGTCTGGGTTCTCATACGCAATTTCTTCTCCTCGCTCTATGAAATTGGCGGTGGCTGCTTCTACAGCTGCAACGAGGACGTGGGCACGCTTGCTTCTCCCTTTTTTCTTTTTGGATGGTCCTTTTGTGTTGACAAGTGTTGTGACCTAAATATATAAAAAACCCAGAATGTCACATCAACTGACAATATACATATCAATGGTACGCCTATCTTGCATTATGATGCAGTAGTGACTTACAGTGACAGAACAAACAATATGAGATTCTGAAACCCTTTGTTTCCAATTACTGCTTGACAATTATTAACAACTAGTGAAATAAAACATGAATCTGACCTTCAATTAGTAATGTGTCTCACATGGTTGGACTATTACAGGATGTATGCAACAAACCTTAGAAACTGATTTTGCTTAAAAAAAAGTAACCAAGGAAAGTTCCATGAACAAAAATGTAAGATCATGCTAAGTACAATAACTGGAAGCAAGCCATTTAAAAGAAAAATGAGGAAATAGTACAAGACAATTAGGTTACAGTTAACACCCTGGCTATAATGGAACATTTTACGTTATTCCAGCTACCTCCACGTTATTTACTTCACCTTAGGCCAAACTTTTAAAATAAAAGTTAGCTGGAAAACATTCATGTTGCATAAAACTCTTTGGTGGCCAGAACAGATGACAGAATATGTTACTGTAGTGAAAAGGTTAACCCCTTCATTAAGATGACGTGTGTTATTATCCTATTACAGTATTGCTATCACCACAAGATTATACTCAGCTTTGGAGGGACTTGCAACTACAGGAGCTCGATATAGCCTTATTAAATCCTGTGACTAAAATATATCTCCATAAGCTATGTAAAAAAAAAAACTTCAGTATAGCCTTCATTAATCTTCTGACTAAAATATATCTCCATAAGCTGAACAGAAGACTGGTATGGTACTAGCATGAATGCAATCAAAAATATATACAGTAAGACCTCACTATAACAGACTAATTGGGGCCCAAGCCAGTCCGAAAAATGCGAAATTCCGATAAAAGCGACATCCGGACTTACCCCTGCTAATCCGGACTTTTTCCGATATATCAGACATTAGTCCGGATTGCATCAGTGGTTTTCACCACCATTGCAGTATTGTACTGTGTTATACCTTCACTACATTAATCAAAGGTATAATAATACTGTACTGTACACTGAAAAACGTCTTATACTTGTCTTATTGTGGTGAACATAGCTGAAGTGGTCAGGCAGTCCGGACTGCTTTCTGGCTTTATCGGACTTTTTCCGATATATAAGAGTTTAGTCCGGTAGCTCCTCGAGTCCGATAAAAGCGAATTCTAGTCTACTGAAGTCCGTTATATCGAGGTTTTACTGTAATCATATTTCAGGGTTAACTTTACCACTGAAAGCACAACACTTTGATGGCTTTATACTGCTAATTGGGGATGTATCCTGAAACGATAGACATTCACCTGTATGACCAGTGGCTCAAGGGTCTTTTCTACAGATCTAGTCTTGATCTCCAGGTTCTTAATGTCCCACCGCAAAACCAGTCCGCTGCCATTGTCTGCATTTGTGGGTGCTGAGTAGCTGTTGTCAGGCATTTCGATGTTTGTGAGTTTATTATTTATCTATTCTATCTTGAGTGTTAAATTAAACCACTTGTTGCTTGCTGTGGTTTCTCACACAAATTTTCTCCTCAGTTAAAAAAAAGTTCATGCACTAATGTCTTTCACAAGCACAATGCACATCAGAGTACAGTACAGTACATGAATCACACACATGCACATCAACCAAAACACTGAAAATAAAAGAAACAGAAATTAATAAAATATTCAAACAAGAACCCTAGATGTGGCTGTGATGCTTGAAAAATTAAAACAAAATATAAAAAGCAAGTACTGTCCACAACATGCACAAAGTTACACAGCTACTGCAACTGGTTTATCAATTAAATTACTTTGTTCTTTAGCAACAAAGACATACTGGAATAAAAAGTAATTACCATATCACAATTTGAATTATACTCTTGCAAAAGCTCTTTAGCTATCACAGACAATATAATACAGTACCGGTAGTAGTGTACTGTACCTACCCAGCACTTATGACCAATCCAATGCAATGCATACTTAATTATCATAGGATTTCACAGTGACAGTCACCAGTGTCCCAGTGTTGAACTTGTCTCCTCAGCCTACAGTGATAAACTGTTCCAAACAAACAGTTTATAGCCTAATATTAGCATCACATTTCACTACTGATAGTGTTAATGTTTGTGTAGAGCAACACAGTAAGAAAATACTTTTGTCTCATATAAACATATGACTAATTACTTTATTTCCTGTATATGATGAGATAATGATCAACAATTAATTTAGATATAAAACTACAGTAACATTAAGTTTCACCAATATGACTGTACCGTACTATATGTATGTCTGTTAAACATCAAAAAGATTACTGTAATTTCTTGCAAAATGACGAAACAGAACCTAACTTAGACCAGGGGTTCCCAACCTTTTAGCGCTGCGTTCCCCTTTGGTCAGGACTGTATTCATGATGCCCCCACCATCCCTCTGATGCCTAAACAATGATGTTTCTATCTGTTCCATATGGATGCTTAAGATGCTAGATGGCAACACTACATGTGGTTGTTCAAAATGACGGTTGTTAAGTTTTCCTATCAAAGTTTCTTATTCATACATATCTTTGGGAATACCCTGTATGCATCTGAATGGCCTAGCCCTATGCTGAACCTTGATTATCCCACGCCCTCCCCCCCTTAGCAATCTCAAACACCCCCCTAGGGGGGTGCGCCCTCCAGGTTGGGAAGCGCTAACCTAGACAGTACTACAGTACACAAATCATGTGCTGCAGGAAATGTGGTGCCCACTAAAAACAATTTTACCATGCACAATAAAAGAAAAGTACAACAGGTAATTTAAAAACATATCGGAACCATACGCAAACCATCAGCAAAAATCAGCAATGATGCCACATCTCGGGATAACACAAGCTCTAAACCTATTATAGTTGACCTGAATGACCAGCGGCTCCAGTGTCTTCTCAACTGACATGGTGCGGATCTCAAGGTTCTTGGGGTCCCACTTGAGGATGACTGGGGCCCCCGTGTGGTAGTGATCCAGAGTCATGGTGGCTGCTGAGTCAAGTTACAGTACTTACGAAATAATGAAGTTGAAGATTTGGTGCTAAAGTACTCTTCGTGTTACCTAAGCATATGTATGTATCTGAAAGCAAAAAAAAAAGTCAAATTAGTTACCGTGCAGAATGTAACCAGAAAGCACTCAAAGAGCGCATACCTCTGCCAATGCCATTAAAAAGGATCTGGACCCGGATCCATGGAGATATTGTGTGGAATACGTAGGATCCGGATCCGCCCCCAAATTTAATAAACTGTTCCTTGACCCATGGCGCACTCTTCTACAAAATTTTATTGAAATTCATTGAGAACTTTTATAGAGATATTATACATAGACTCCAGTTCCAGATCTGCCCCCAAATATAAGCATTTCTTTCTTGGCCCAAGGCACCCTTCCACCAAATTTCATTGAAATTAACTGAGAACTTTCGGAGTTTTGTCCGAACAAACAGACAGACAAACACAGGTGAATACATAACCTCCTCCAACTTTGCTGGAGGAGGTAATAATGTAGTTGAAGTTCTTGAGCTAAAGCTACATAAGCATAAGTATGTACAGTATCTGAAAGCACAAAACCAAAGCAAATTAGGTATGACATATACTGTACAATACTACACAGCTATCTGTAAATTATGCTCTTCTTGGCTCTATAAAGGCAAATAATTTTTCTATGAAAGTACAGCGCTAAAACAATATGCCAACTATGTAATGAATGGTATTTTAACTAACCCCTACACTATGATGAGTTTTCTATCTCATTTAGGTTATAATCAGATAACTGTACTACAGATTTCTTTAAGCAGTGGCTTCAGAAGGGTAATGATAGTAAACTGCATTTCGGTGTTACACCCTACTGCCACCCTCAAACATCAGGGATTCAATCAGCAATAGTGCTCTCATGGAGAGAGAGAGAGAGAGAGAGAGAGAGAGAGAGAGAGAGAGAGAGAATCCTTATTTTGGTGAAAGCATTATAAATCTGAGTGAAGCAAGGTAGTATTCTAAGAAGCCTCAGTCAACTAATGATATAGCCTTTGCAACTGCTGTGAGAAAAAGCTGAGTTTCTTGACAGAAGGATCAGTAAAACAGCATATCCTGAAGATTACATACCGGTATCTTAAATCAAAATTAATCTGATCTTGTGCCACTAAGTCCATCAAGTCACACTTTCTAAATCCAGCCCAACTGAATCTCCCTCTCTCTCTCTCCCTCTCATCCACCCACACACAAAGTTCTCAAGCTATATATAGAGTCAGTACTGCAATGGAAGTGGCTGATAAATGTACAAAACCCAAGCAGATCATCAGTGTGATTTTCTGTATTATAGCTTCGTGTGTGTGTGTGTGTTCACTTCCGAAGCTCCCAATAATTATCTTTCCTCAACTGGATATATATATTAGTACCGAGCTAACTAAGTAGTATCAGCTTCTTGCAGTACCATCACAGTCTTGCAGCGCCATCATAAAACTAGCAGCTACTGGCAGCCAGCTACCTGTTATTTCCTTTAGACATATACTGATGCAGTACTAGTATTCTACCAACAGTTTGTACACTCAGTGGCTGACACTCACTTCAGGCACACGCATATGAATTGGCCTGGTAGCACTAAACAGGGCTGAATTTATATAAATAAATCATAACTCATACCACCAATCTAAGTTAAATGACTGGCCATTTAAAACTGCCAACTCCAATAGTGTTACCAGGCCTTCACTTAACTGAGAAAAGACCCCTCGTAACAAATAATCTACATTAACAACTTTACTGTAATGACGCGTTTCCCATTTTATCCCTGCTACCGTCAGACAATTTTATTTTGCTCCGTGGAGACAATTTGCAGTGAAGTGCCTTCAGTATCGCAAATCTATTACAGTATTATTTTGTCGACAACTACATTTTATTCCATTCCCTAATGGAATACTTTCTCTTGACAATATACATAATAGATATTACTTTACTAAGCTATTCGTCCCATATTAAGTTGCCGTCAGTTAAACTCTCCCTAGCACTTTTTTTTTTTTTCATGATACATTCATATTCCCTTGTATCTACGTTCTAAATGCAAGAGTCGTCGATGGTTAAAACTTTAAATATTAGTAATATATAAACGCACAACTCGGGTTAACATGCAAAATTGTTAAGGGCAAAATGCTACGCCTCTGACAATACACAACTTTCTATCGATACCGTAATCTACACATATATTGCTACAGAATACAGTATATCAATAATTTCCTGGTGAGAAGGTAAATATCACTCCATTATTACTTGAGACAAACATGGCAAGACTTCCTGCTAGTTATAAAGAGTAAGGAACAATGAGAAAGAATAAGGAACAATGGAGCTCCGGCGCCATGCCACCTGAGCGTGACGTAGCTTCCGTCTGACACACTTGACTCTCCACCCTCTCTCCCTGTCATGCACTCTTGTCATGTCAGGCAATTTCCCTCAACAGCATGTCAAGCAGTCTACTCTCATCACATTATGAACTCTACTTACTCAAAATCATGTCAAGCACTCTACTCTCATCACGTTATAACACTCACTTTCACTTCTATTAAACAGTCCACGGAGACATGTAAATATGAATGCGCTATTTCTGTTTTCTGTGTGGAAAGTAGAGTGGTGGTGATGATGATGATGATGAACACTCTGTACTCGTAACAGCATAATCACGGATTTTAAGCTTCGTAAAACGTCAGCCGGTAATAAGCTCCAACTCTGTGCTTTCTCTTTCGTGGTTTCCGGCTCCAAACCCAAATCCCCCACCCCTCTCCCTCTTTTAGGTGGGTGGGATGGATGATGTCCAAGGTTCACTTAACACCTTCAGCACGATGACGTCTTTCAGATTTCCCTCTTCTTACCACAAGACGATTTGGTAAGTCCAGGATAGATCGATGTAGTATCAGCAAAGCAGCAAATGGACGTATTCTCGTCAGCTGCACAGTTTCAGAACGAGGATGCATTAGCTATATTTCTGTTACTGCCAGACGATTTTATTTGGCTTAGGGGAGAGCCTTTCACAGAGATGGGGTGAGAGTACAAAGTCTCCACTGACTCCCTTATAACTGCGATACATTCTTGTTGCTACCAACACTAAACTAATATATATATATA
>JAGKTI010001048.1:39041-56136 GCA_018397915.1 Birgus latro | reverse complement strand
TCGAAGTGAAGGGGGTATGGAGTTTCCTTGCAACTATTCTGCAACATATTGTGACTGCTATTACACCTTAGTGCTCTCTAATACGCCAATCATGTCTTCTTAACATTACGTAAGGGTAGTTTGCATAAATAACTTACAATAATATATTAACGTGGCATTCACAGAAATAACTGGTTAGGGGATGCATCTCAACTTACGAGGATACGCTACAGAGAATGCGAGATGAATCAGATAACAGTAAGCCGACTTGCACTACTAACAGCTGTACAAAATGAAGTACATCACACCAAACTGTGATGATGATATTAAGGTAAACATGCACAACAAATCGCTGACGCAGAGATGCTGTGAAGTCTCCAAAGCAAACGAGAAAACGGCTCAGTGTGGTCGGGATGCTGCAAACTAAACATGAGCAGCCAGAGGTGCAGCTTTATCAGCACAACAAATCAAACAGCGGTGGTGTAAGTGGCTATTATGGTGAAAAATTGTGAAACCAAAAACGGCAAAGCTTACTGTGAGACTAAATAACGGTGATGGAAGGGTAGTTACATTATACTGTTGTAGGTGCTGAGACAGAAACAGACTAAGCTAAATCTGTAGTTTACATAACACCAAACGGTAGTAATGCAAGTGTCGTTATGACGGTGCAAGAGGTGATAAAAAAAAAACGCAGCTTATCATAACAGTAGTGATGAAGGAGCGATTACGAAGGGTCGTGGGGTGAGACAGGAAGGGGCTGAACCAACTAAAGGTGCAGTTTATCAGTGAGTCACACCACCTGACTGCTGAGGTCACCCCCACAGGCCACCACCCCTCCCGCCACCCTCACGTACCCTACACACACCATCAGGGACACCACCACACACCTACCCGCCCTCCCTACTCATGCACACTTAACTTCAATTCACTTTCTCTTTGGCAACACATTCTGAGGCAGGTACAGCAGGGGTCCACCATTTCTCTGTAACCCCATTACCTCGCCTCACGTGACCTGACCATAACCCATCGACCCACCTCAAGCACACTCAACCTAACTTAAAATCTGGGTGGACAACTGATCTATTTGGTATGGCTGACGCTAGACGATATTACTTACTATATATAAAGCTCTGAGGGTCTTTTAGCGTTAATAAACTACCTTCATTTAACCCTGAAACCGGGAGACGCTAATCTATTTTGCTCTGGCGGAGAGAGAGAAAAAAATCGCTACTGGAAACCTTCATGAGATCTGAGGGTCAACTTCTATTCACTTTCCATTCGGCTGCATAATCAGTCACACACTCAGGGCCGGTATTTTTTTTTTTTTTTTACACTCCATCAAATCCATTTACGTACTGTACCCCCCCCCCCTCTCGACACACACACACACCATCAGGGACACCACATACTCTCACCCGCCGACCCTACTCACACTTCTGTTCTGTTTCTCTTCCGGACTACTGTCACGCCCAATAATTCCTTCACACTAAGGGGTTCCCAAACAATGAAGCGACGTTTAAACTCTTATTTATTACTGATCAGCCTAGTTTAGCATGATTTCATTACGTTTTGGCACTGCATCGAAACGGAGTAAAGGTGAAAACAAGTGAAACTCTACATGTAATCCTAAATACTCTTCTAATCTTCCTACTCTAACTTACCTTAAAATCACCCTGACTCCATCCCGAGCTGTATGAATTAATTAACACTAGGACATTATGATGCAACTCATGACGATGTGCTATGGAAAGGATATAGCCTACTGCCTTTTTCTGTCGATGAACTACGTAAAATAAAGAACGAAAATCTAGACCAAGTTAATCTGAAAGAACTCTAATAAAAGCAAGTAATCATTCAAACGGCACGCGTACAAGGTGATTTAACAACTCCATCAATACAGCCATCTGGAATCAACAACACGACACGCGCACTAATTCGCACAACCTATGCAGAGTGTGAAAGGGATGGAGGGCGTGAGTGGGGTGGTATCACATCCTGGTAGCCCACTATCGAGTTATCAGGTGACCTCAGGCAACCCCCTCTCCAACTCTGACATTCCCCCATCATGACGTCACCGCTTACCACACTTCAAACCCACAAGTTCAAGTTGAGATGGTAATTTATGCACCGTAGCTTCAATGGAATACAGTACGTTTTAATCCCAAGTTTTCGTTTCTCGGCCTCTAACTGCACAAACATTAACCAGAAAGCAATAAACATTCCTTACCGCAGAGAACACGGCAAAGATGGGTAACGGACGTAACTTTGATTAAATACCGGTACCGAGGTGTAATACATTTCAATTGCGTTTAGGTTTGCTTCTTGTTACTCTCTACCCGCAACAACAAAAATATACTGTACTCTGAAAACAAGAAACACTCCCTGACGCAGGTATTTGCATGAGCAGGGGTGTTAAATTTAGGTTAACCAATAGATGGCTAATAGGTTCTACTACTGTGTTTACGTTTACCTGCTACTGGGGATAGCCTGTGCATAAAAAGTACAAAACAAACGCTTTTTACCGTAAACCATAACACAAGCATAGAAAACAGGCCAAGATCTAAAGATTAGAGGCAACTTGTGCTAATACGTTTTAATTTTGTTTCGGTTTGCCTATTAGAACTTTTTGCCTGCACATTCGTTAACCTAAGTCCACCTATATTTCACGTCTTATATTTCTCACTTTCCTCTGCTGGCAAACACTCCTGGGAGAGGCTTGGTGTGTTTCCCTACCCATATTGGATTCGCTGTTTGTCATGGTACGATATGTCTTAGTATAAAGTTGAGGATACGGAACATCCTTATGGTCACATATACATTTTTATAACTACGTGAGCGAAAGCGTAAGGTTAGGAAACCAGCAATTTTTGACCGTCATTTATAAAACAGCTGTAACTGTAAACTGTGATAAGCCTGCATCCCACTTTAAAGGATGTCATCAAAGGTGTACGGTACTACAGAAAGGTCCGACATGTCTATCAACACACGCTTCTGAAATTATGGTCAAACTTTCGGTACTTAGCTACACCTCCACGCTCTTAGCTCTGAAATACGATCCATTTGTGTGAAGCAGACGAGGTGGAATAGAACGAAAACTTTAGTCCCTGAGTGTACATCAATATAAACTCTGAAACCCACAAATACTCCCTACTACCCAGTACCGTAGCGTGAGTAGCGGCGATAAATTCAGGAAATTTTACAGAATTACCGGTATTTATCGATTTAACGTCTCTATACGTTTTCTTGTTGCTAGATAGCTACCGTACTTGGGAAAAAAAAATACCGTCCACCAAAAGTGGCGGTGATAGCTTAACCTTTTTGCTCTGATGTATTTTCTCATTTTTCTTGCTATCACCTGACGATTTTACTCAACTTAAGACAGACCTCCAGTAATAAAGGAGTAAAAGAAGTCTATATTTAACTCCTACAGTTGAATAAAATCGCCTGAGGGTGGCTGAAATAAAAAAATGCCAATGGAATGTAGAGGTTAGGGTTGGCTACGATAACTATAATGGACTGTGTGTGTGTGTATGTGTATGTTGTCAGCCTTTATCTGTACGTAAATAATAAACTCTGGAAGTAAACAATTTCAGTGCTGATGTAAACTCGTACCATATCTAAAAACTTATCAAATATGCTTCCAGCACGCTGAATAATAATAATAATGATGATGATGATGATGATGATAATAATAATAATAATAATCTTGATTCCCGTCTAAGAGATGGGGATCAGACAGGATCAAGGAGAGTACAATCAACAAATAGCTACTACTAATACTACATCTATACTACTAATAGTACAACTACAACAAGCCAGGTTCTGTGTATCAGATTATGTACTGTCTAAAAGCACCACTACCACCAGCCACGACAATAAAAACACTTCTAATATAAAAACTTTGGAGGATAAGGGCTGGGAGACTGCGCTGGCTGACAACGGGACCGTAACCACAGCTCTCACGCACTCCCCACCATCACCACACACCCACTGTCTCCACCCTAAACACCCACACCCTACAGCACACCCCATGTACTAGAATCAACTCACACTACATACTGCATACTCTAATCACCACACATCGTCACACTACACACTCACCACCAACACCAACAATCATCTTGAACACTCCATCATCACCACCATAACATCCCTAACACACGCCCTCTCACCACCCACTAATCCTACACACCTCAAGCACACCACCCATCGCACCCTACACACTGCACCACCACACACCTTCACACTGCACACCTAACCACCACCGACAGTAATTCTCCACACGCTACGATCACCCACCGTCACATTCAACACACCTCGCACCACCACTCACCGCCACACAACGCATTTTATTACCATCCACAATCGCCCTACACCCCATCATCCACAGTTACACCCCTACGAACACCCTCCGACACCCTACACATCCCACCACCGACCACTGAAAAAAGGATCCTACATTTCCACTATAGACTTCATTCCTTTCAGACTCTGCCACACAAACGGAAATTAACACTCCCATAACAAGTCTGGGGTTGGCATTAGCAGAGAGGGAAGTTTGGTGAGTGTGTGTAAAAACTGATTCCCGAGCTAATACCGGCACTTACCCCCCCCCAAAAAAAAAAAAAAAAAAAAGAAAGTGCACTGCTGTCCAAACAATACAACACAGAACTCAGACCCAAGACGTGAACACCAAGATCCTGTGAGAAATAAAGGTGCGTGTCGCGTGCCCGTCCATCTTACCCTCGGAGGACCCAAACTTGCACCAGGGTCACACAAAGAGAGGGCCGGGTTGTGAGGGGTGGCGTCGCAATCCTATCATTACGGCGCAAATACCGATGCAATTCTCACGACATGCACGAAAATACGGGAGCTGCGTCGGCACGGATTTCATCTACTGTATATACGGCCAAAGTGCGTAAATGCCCATACATGACCTGAGCTTCATATTCATTAACTTTCTTCACCTTAATCCGTTCAGGCCGTGGTAGTCATTATTATCATAATTATTATTATTACTACTACTACTACTACTTACAACTACTACTACTACTGATGCTGCTGTTATTGCCTTATACTGTTATCTTCTGACGAGTTTTTGCATTTCAAGAAGGTGCTTACTGAATTAAAAACCTTTAGTAACCCCTTCTAAACGAGGTCTGTCCTAAAATGAAAAAAATATCGTCGGATGTTACTAAAAATACGAAAGAAAATGAGTCCTCTGCGTGATGGGGGCTAGTTCAATATAAAATTGAAAATATATGTATGCTTTTAATTTTAACTCATACAGTTTTCAAAGATTATACAACCAAAAGGTAGCGAATATTAATGTGAAATATACGACCAAACAATATACGCTTATACAGAGTTGATTATCCCAAATATTGTTCAAGATACTTCACGAATACGAAGCCAGACTTTGCGTGTGTGTGTATCGTTAGGAGGTGTTCAAGGTAGTCAACAGAAGCGTGATGGAACGATAAACACCGACTTAACCACAACGCTGGCTACATTCTCTCCATTTCCAAACTCTTTTATTCAGTAAAGGAATGGCGTCTCGTAATGAAAGGGTTAGAAACAAACTATTATTTTTTTGCAGTACGAAGACGTCTGTTTTTAAGATACCGTACCTTATTTATGCTGCCTCCAGACATTATTAAACTTCCCTCTCGTATGTATTAGGGATAACTTCAGCTCCTATAACTTTATATTTACAATTCCCTCTTTATAACTCAATTTCCCAACTCTGACAAGGCGTTATACCTCAATGTACAGTATATTTTCTTGTACTGCTTGCGTTTTATTGGCTCAAAATGTTCAGGCATACCTCAGTTATATTCTCTGTTCTGCGTTTTCCAGCCAAGTGGTTGAATTATTAACTTTACTACAGTTGCTAAGTACCTTTAACATATTTTATTTACACATGAATGAATAAATAAACCCAACCTCTCATACAGGGTTGAGATGAGTTTGGAACAGACTATGCTCAAAGTCTGAAATGGGAAGGAGGATGGAGATGAATTTATGTAGATTAAATTTCTTCCATAATTGCTTAATATGACTGATACATTAAAATCACGGTAGTATGTAATCGTGTATCAAACCATAGTGAGTTTAACCTGACAAAGTTCTGCAGTCCCTTCCAACTCAAGTGATGTGCAAGTGTGGGCAGACTGGAGTAAGGACACTCATTCCTAACTAAAGGCTCACTGAATTTCACACAACCACGAAATAGTACTAAGTTGTAGCAGCAGGCCAGTTCCGCCAGATGAAAACAAATCCACCACAACAATTCAAACACTGTACTTGGCTGGAAAACTCAGAAATTACATGACCCTACTTCCCCCCCCCCCTCGATTCTTGGCCCAGATTTTCGTCCTTTTGCAGCTTAATTCACGTAGCTCACTGGCAGAAGAGGACAATACTACGACTCTACATCCTTTACATAACGCTTCTTTGTGACTAGCATCCAATTTAAGTGTTAATCTCTTGTTACAACTCAACAAACAAGATACACAAGACAATTTTCGGGCAAATTAAATTAATAAAAGGGCGTATACCGTATCTGAAATTTTAAGGTAAACACACACACACACACACACACACACACACACACACACACACACACACACACACACACACACACCTTTACGATGCTGAAAACTGAGCTATACCGTAATTCACAAAAGTTGGTGTTACGACAAGAAAGAAGGAAGCAAATGCAGGGAAGTGTGTGGTAAAGAAGGCCATATCTGTGAATTCAGTGGGGCTTTATCTTATCTACAACCCTGGGGCGCTCAAGGGGATACCAGTTTCTTAGGGCCCTTATTCTCGAACATATTTACAACGGATTTTGTACCGTAACGTAGATTTATTATTGTACGAAGAAGCAGAGACATGGAAAATTTCTGCTCTCTTCCTTCACTGTCCTTCCAGCGGGATGAAATGGGCTATGGCGATGATTCTCCTCTCAACTAAGATATATTTTTGGAGAGCGAAAGGCATGGAAAGATTCTAATTGTGCTTCCTACACCGACAAATCTAAATTACCACATGAAAAAGGTCGCAAATGTATCTAAATATCCCACCCATTTTTAAATCGTAGTATATTCAAACGATACTATACAACGGGAGGATTTTACGAGCAAACTTAAAAACAACTCCCTCTCAAAACTCTCCCGGATTTCTTTTACTAGGAAGAACAAGGAAAGGGAGTGCTGAGTCTGCCCACAGTCTCTTGTTCCTACTGTAAAAGTACATCTTGGGTTACGAGAAGAAAACAATCATAAACCTTCTCACTCTCTTTTAGGAAGGAGTGTAAAAATTTCTCCTCCATATCTCTTCATAAACCTCTCTCTTTCTCTCTTTGAGTGCAGAAGCTTCCCCTGCACACCTCTTTTTCTTCTTGCACATAAAATTCTGAGTTATGGGAGGGAACAGGTACCTAAGTTGTCTATTAAGCTTAAATCATATCCTTTTTTTTAAAGGTCTGGATGATGATGATGATGATGATGATGATGATAATGATAATGTTGATGACGACAACGATGATGATGATGATGACGATGGTGATGATGATAACGCTCCTCTTCCATCTGGCTAGATCTGTTGCAAGGACGGCTCAGTCGGCGTTATTAATGTCTATTCTGCATCATTTACTTCCTACTCCCACTGCCATACCCACACCAGCAGACCAAGCCGTACTCAGGACAGTGACACGCCAAATGAGATTCGTGTGGAGTGCTATTTACAGACCACCCGGTAATAGCAATTTTAATCCCTCTAACTAAAAAAAAAAAAAAAAAAACACTTTCCCATGTCAATAAAATCGTCTGGAAATAACATAAGAAATCGTCCTGAAGGCGAGTATAAAGGGGAGAGTGGTGTGTAGTGGGAGGAGAGGTGGTTACCGTGGAGATAGGAATACCTCGTTATTTTCATCGGAGCCAACCCTCAAAAAGGATGGGGCGTCAAGAAATAAATAGCTCTATATATACGTCACGTTGTTCCACTGATTTATTGTTATTATTATTATTATTATTATTTATTATTATTATTAACATCATCATCATTATTACCGGTATTTACTAATTAACTATGGTAATACTGGAAGCTTTACTGCCCAATGCCCAGTAAAGCCAGTAAAAAACGCAACGTGAGACTGGGACTGCTTCTGACAGGACTGAGTTGAATATATACAGCACTTAATACAATAATTATGCAGCAACAGCAAGCATGGAAATACAGCCTACAATATACCACACAAAAATTATAGGACGCACGAAACACGATCATATACGATATATACCAGGCAGAGAAATGCCCAAAAACGTTTCTGACAGCACTATCTTCACTGTAGGATTTAACTATAATACGAAGCCAACGTAATACGCAAATACACCGGGTAGAGTGAAAAATAACTGAATAAATAAGAGGATATAGTCTAATGGGACAGGGCATCAGCGGTACCGGTAAGGGTTTCTGGGCACAAAGTTTATTATGCAACTACAATATGTATGGAAAATATGAAGCTCAGAAAAATGACTGGGGACGTTTCTCATATAGCCCTTGATTATACTGTACTGCCAGAGTGAGTACGGAGTATGTGGCCTACTGGTATACAATACGCAGGGAAATTCTGTGGCGCAGGGAATATGAAAAGGGGAATAACACACCTAACACCCACAAACCTACTTAATGCTTCCCCGATAAATAAAAAATCATACAGGAGGAAATTTTAAAAAAGGACACAGCACCAGAAATATCAATAAACGTAAGTACAGGTTCCCAAATAAACAAAATCACACACCGGAAGAAACATGAACAAGGAATAACACTAAAAATACCCGTAAATCTAAGTAAAGCTCCCCAATTAATAGTAAATCACAGTGTACAGGGAATGTGAAAAAAGACATAGCACCAGAAATATCAGTAAACGTAAATAAAGATTCCCCAATGAACAGAAAATCACACAATGGAAGAAACATGAAGGAGTAACATACGAAATACCCGTAAAAAATAAGCATGCAAAAAGCTCCCCAATAAATAGTAAATCACAGGGTGCTGTAAATGTAAAAAATGATATAACGCTAGAAACAGCCGTAAATATAAGTAGGGTAAAGCTCCCCAACCACGAAACGGAGACTTCTGAAATAAGAGGCAGAAAATAAACCTGTGTGGCAGCTATTACGGGACAGAGGGAGCAAGGGAGGGGAGAGACGATGAAGGGAGAGGAAAAAGGAGAGAGAGAGGAATGGAGAATAGGAGGAATAGAGAATGGGAGGAGAGGAGGGAGAAGGAAAGAGGGAGGAAAGGAGGGAGGAGGAGCGAGTCAGAGGATGAAAAACTCGGAATGGGAGGAAGAAGAATTAGGAAAAGTGGTTAAGTGGGTAACTGGAAAGAGGAAGTGCGAAAGAGGAAAAGGATAACATTAGAGAGTGTGTGTGTGTGTGTGTGTGTGTGTGTGTGAGAGAGAGAGAGAGAGAGAGAGAGAGAGAGGCGTGGAATGTGAAAGACAACACTCATTACACGCTGAACACAGTAATTCAAGGTTACAATGTCAATACAACCACNAAGAGAGAGAGAGAGAGAGAGAGAGAGAGAGAGAGAGAGAACAGTAAGTGAGCGTAAGGGAGTTGCGTGTATAGGAGCACCGGAGGGGACCATAAGCCTAGTGGGGCTATGAGTGTTGCCACCGAGGGAAGGAGGGAAAGAGGGAGGGAAAGAAAGAGGGAGAGAGGGAGGGAAAGAAGGAGGAAAGGCAGCCACTCCTCCCCCTAAGGAATCGATTATCCGAACACATACAGTACACACCACCGACCACCTACACATATACGCTACACACACTAACACCAACACTTCCTCCACACCACAAACCAAAAAAACACTAACCACACCACTAACCACCCACACTTTCTTATCTTATGCTGAAACAAAACTGCAACGTGGAATACAAGGTCTCTAATTTTGACGATAATTTCAAAAGCATGAGAGTCTGATGGAATGTGTTAAGCCTTCCTATACTGTTGCTGACTGCACTTTGTAATGTGGGATGCAGGCTGACTACCTAAAAACCCACAGGCGTTCCAATAATGACAACTGATAATAAAGGGTTTGCATTCTACTTTGCAATTTAAAGGTGACGCACAGACTATGGTATTTATATTCCTTAGAGCCTACACACCACGAACCACCCACTTACAGTACTTTATTTTTTATTTTTTACTATAATCTTTTTACTCTCTTTTACTCTCTAACCCAAAATTGGAATCAGTCCATCTTGAATGTTCGGTTATAACACTACATTAACGCTAGAGTATGGCGCTAGTCACGATGATGCGCTATGGAAAGGATTCAGTCACACCTTTGCTATCTTTAACTAGCTAATGTGAATGAAGCTGCAAAAGGACGAAAATCTGTGCCACGTTAAGGTAAAAGACTTAGAACAGACACCTACTGAAGAAGCATATTAAAATTATGAATACGGTATGCAAAGTGGTGCAAATCACACAATGCAGTTTCACATCACAAACCACAACCCAAACGGAGAATGAATTTTGCTTCATTCTTTAACTATAGAAATACATCAGTAAATAAATAATAAGATCATTTCCAAAATGCAGATGTCTACATAACAGTACATATTAAAACATATGCATACACACGGGCCTACATAAATACCGAAGATGATGATGATGATAACAAATGCTGTAATCATTTTTCTGTTGGCGTCTCCGTCCGCGTTTATTCAATTTAGCGTCTATAGCACATTAAACCTAAGAAATAAAAATCCAAACCAGGTACTACAATATACACGAAAGATCCTCCCCTCCCTTACCCCATATCCTGCTCACTGCCCGGGAATGTCAACACAAGCCATCTCCTTTAATTCATCAACAATGCGTCCAATCACCGAGTTTTACTTGGAACTTCTGATACAAAAACACATTCCATTTTTTTCTGACTGCATGATATAACCTAGATTTTTTATTAATGGAGAAAAATACCGAGCTTAAAATTCGTTAGCAGCTGTTCCTTTTACCCCCTTGAAACTGGTGACATTTTTATCATTATTATTATTATTATTATACCATCATTATTATTATTATCATCATTAAGCTTGCTACTCCCAGGCGACTTTACTCAGGGACATTATGAATTAGTTATATGAACAATAGCCTTCATTAACCCCTAACTACAAGATGTATCCCCTAAACTGGAATAAAACGGACTCAATTTAGCAAGAATAAAACTGAAGAAACACGTCCTAGGAGAGAGGGGGTAAAAGAGGACGAAAAGAAACACTGAAAGAAGTATGAAGTCCACCCAAGATAAACACACACACAAAATTATGTACTAATGTTCCTCTCAACTTTTTGTATTCTGACGAGAAACAGTAAAGAGACTGAGATGGCATTTATAATTAATTCCAACACATATTTCACACGGATCCTAAACATTACCTATAACTATTCTTCTTAGCTGATATCGGACGAAATACAACAGGCTGAGAGAGAGAGAGAGAGAGAGAGAGAGAGAGAGAGAGAGAGAGAGCTGCAGGTGTTGGCTAAATGGGACCCATGATAAAATGCAAAGGGTCGTTGGCATCATCTCACAAGAGGGTGCTGGAACTACAAATGGATGAGAAGAAATTTACAACTACAAAGGGAGAGGGGGAAATCAGAGTGCTGTGAATGCAAAGGATCGCTGGAACCATAATTACCGGGGGTTGTTACAGCCGTACGATAAAGGGACAGGCAGAGTTACAATTATAAACGGTGAGTGGGAGTGAACTGCTGTAGTCTGCGTGTGGGGGGAGGAGACTGCTGAAAGTGCAAAGGGTAGGCAACAGCAGCAGCACCACCTCTGCGGGGGATGTGCTCGGCTATTGGACCTCGCCTCCCCTTCCCTACCAGATCGATGACGAATGGCGAGAGGAGGAGGAGGAGGAGGAGGATTTTGCCTTTTCTTTTGCTATGTGTGTGTGTGTGCGTGTGTGTTCCCACAAGAAATAAAGATATATATGAACTCCTCTACTATTTCCCGTGCTAGACAATACAGCTATTTACCCTCAGATAAAGTAAGGGCAGGCTACACGGACGAGGCCTAAAGAGCAACCAGCCTGCATATTACCAAAGCACGACCACTGTTTCCTAAATTCATCGGTGTTGTCGGTCTTGTGTTGTCGTAGTTACACCTCTTAGAACATCAACTACCAGACACGAAAAACTAATTATTCAGAACTACATGAAACGGAAGCCCACTTGTCTCTTTATTTACTATTGGTCCTGGACTGTCTATGAATTTCAGATCTTGAGATATCTAACAGCGGGAAATGTTAATATACAAACTGCAATTAATAACACGAACATCAATGAAGCATGTTTCACAAAATTCATTAATAACAAAGGTCTTGGGAGCCATATCAGCTGATCACTTCACAACGACCTGACTTTATTTCTGCTACCTCCACACGATTCTACTCAGCTTTGGGGGGAAGTTACCAGTAAAGGGTTTAACGAAGACCATTTCTAACCCCCAGTTCGAAAAGACTCAAGGAGGGGAATAAATTAATCTGGAGATAAAATGTCACAGGATTGAAGGTGTTAAGATATCTACCACCTTATAACGTAAAAGATATCAAACACCAGATAACGTAAAAGTACAACGACTGACTGATCATGATATTTGTCAGTGAAGCATGTTTCCCTAAAATCACCTGCGTTATCGGTCTTGCCTCGTCTGTGTGGGTCTGTTTCGCTCCCTGCTTACTTTTCCTATCCACCCCAACTTGAAACTTTGCCTCTCCAACTTGTTATCAGCCACAGTTCTGTTTATCACTCCGTCTCCAGTCTCTCTCTCTCTCCTGTGCAGTGGACTCGACAAAAGGACATCCAGGTGATATGTCCCTAGTCAGTAAAATATAAATAAAAACACCCACAACACATCAGTCTCTTAAATACTCCAGCACCTTAATGTCTTCCATCTCGGTCTCCCTCTCCTTCTCCCAACCATCTCACTCTCATACAATAACATTTTTGCTACACGTTTTCACATTTAACACACTTAGCTTAGTTAACCCTTCCGTCTGGCTTTTCAGCGGTGCAGTGAGTAGGATATATCTTTTACAATTTAATCTTGTCAAATCCGCACATAATATCCTCTCCATTTCTCCCCTTACTTCCTGGTTTAATTTTCAGCAGGTCGAAAGTGTGAATTAAGGTCATTCTTAACATCAGGTTTCTGTTCCATCCAAGGCACCATACACTACATACAGCCTCTTATACTTAATCTCCATGGTTTAATTTTCAGCAGGTCGAAAGTGTGTGAATTAAGGTCATTCTTAACATCAGGTTACTGAATTTAAGAATGTCCTCTCGTACTGAATGGGTTTATTAAGGCCAATGCAAATCCTCTCAGTTCAAAAAGCCTCATAGTAACTCTAAAAAAAAAAAAAGTCCGAAAACAGCAAAAATGAAGCGAAGATAGGGTCCCCGAGCTCAACAGGCGAAATCTTAAAACTAACATCATTACAGTACGTATGGACTATTTAATACCCTATCTGCTGTGGGAAAGGCTAGACACTTACTGGTGGGTTATGCACACCTGGCGCAATCTACCAAGAGGATGTAAGAAAATGGGATGGTGGGAAGAAAGGGAGAAGGAAAGGGAGAAGGTAAGGCAGGGGGACGGAAGGTAAGGTAGGTAAAAAGAGAGGTTCGTTAGGAAAAAAGGTAGATTTGGTAGAAAGAGAGGTATGATAAGGAGAATGGGAGGTACAGTAACAGTAGGGAGAAGGAAGGTATCTTAAGGAGTAAGGAAGGTACGGCAGGGATAAAGAAAGGTAAGGCAGGGAGACAGGGAGGTACGGGAGGCTCGGTTTGGAGAAAGGCAGGTATGGTAGGAAGAAAGGGAGGTACGGTAGGGACGATGGAAGGTAAGAAGGATGAAAGGCGAGAAAGGGAGGTAAAGAACGGTAGGGACGAAGAAAGGCACGATGGAGGAAAGGGAGGTACGGTTGTGAGAAAAGGGAGAAAGGAAGGTACGGTAGGAAGAAAAGGGGGTAGGGTAGGGAGAAAGGAGGCAGGGCAGGTAGGAGGTGGTGATGGAACAAGGCGATGCAGTACTGAAGTGGGGCTTTCTAACTTCCCCCGCCTCTTGTTCTACCTATACACTGAAATCTACGTTACAAGATGAAGCTGAGCATAAATATGTTTGAGTATCCCACCCTTGGTATGGCTAACAGGGTCGGTGGCGTATCGTGTGAAGAATGGGAAGGGAGTCGCTGCTGAATAGGTAAAAACATGCCACAGTATCATTTGGTCTCCTCGCATGTCACCCCTCACAGGAAGCACCGAAAGCAAACAGATAATGCCAGCTAGACCAAGTACAACCCCAGCTGCAGAAGAGGGACGAAGACTGCTTTCACTACAAACTACATTCATTTTTTTTTTTCGACTGACGGAACTGGGCCACTCCCACAACTTGAATTCTAAGTCGTGGCTGCATAAAAATAATCATCATAATAATAAATAATAATAATACACAGGTACAAAAAAATAGTAATAAACGCTGGAATTGAAATCGGCTCATGTAAATTTATTCATGAAAAGGAAGCGTTGCACTACTCCATTAAAAAAAAAAAATGGGTCGACTGTGGTGTGTGAGGTGGGGGGGAGGGTGTTTAAAGGTGCAGTGAGGTTTGGTTAGCGGACACTCCACCACCACCACCACCACCACCCCACCTGCAATCCCTTCAACATTGCAGCGCTGGGACCCGAACACAGGGAACGTGAGGTGGCATAATTTTGTCGTCCACAACAGGATAGCCGAACGATTAATTGCCTGGGAACGTACACTGCTTCAGTCTTACGTTCGTGCTGATCGCCATCTTGGCTGACTGCAGGATAGGATGTCATTATTTTTTAAAATCACAAGACGATTTTTTCAGGTCAGAACAACCCCAGTCCTATAAAGAGAAACTGTATTATATCGTGAACAACGATAAATTTGACCTTAAAGATACATGTACAATAACTGCACGATTAACTGCAAGGGAAATTAAGCTGCAATAATCCTATAAAACAGTCTGATAACTGAAGGCTTATTTGCAAAGGACGTATGCTACTACAATCCTACGTCCACAATACAACATTCGAACATGTAACTGAAAGGAAATATAAACTGGTATAATACTACGTTCACAATACGACAGACAAACGCCCAAGAAAATGTATATCATAATTTAGCGGTAACTAATAGCAGTAAGATACTATAACGCGACAAAAACGAAACTGCCACTACCACATCCTTCGTCTGCACACTGTTCTTAACCCTTTCACCTAGCGAAGTCCCTCCCAAGTTTAACCTCATTAATCCAACTACACTTTATACGGTATTCCTGCTGCTCCCATACGACCTTACTGAGCATAAGCAGGACCTCTGTTAATGAAGATGTTGAGGAAGGTTATACTCAATTCGTACGGTTCGAAAAATCTAAGCTGGAGGAAATCGTCCGAAGTTGGGAATAAAATAAAAATCATGTCTTCTAGCTGAACGAGTTAATAAAATCGTCCGTCGGAAGCAACACTTTATCAGGCCATCGTATCTTCATAGCTCTTTCATAAACATGCGAACCAAAGCACCGATTAGCTGATTGAGAGCAACGCGTGCTTAGTCTGCGTTCTTCCTGTTTGGAGAGAGAGAGAGAGAGAGAGAGAGAGAGAGAGAGAGAGGCGTGGAATGTGAAAGACAACACTCATTACACGCTGAACACAGTAATTCAAGGTTACAATGTCAATACAACCACACCAGATGAGAGAGAGAGAGAGAAAAAAAGTCCTCTACCTATACTAAATACACCTATCACAATATAAAAGGGAGGCCTGTAGTGGTACCGGTTGTGTCTATTCATATATTTTCAAGTCGGGTTACTGGAACAAAGAAGGGAAAATACATTAATAAGTAAATGAATAAATAAATAAATAAAAGGGTGACTGGTGGCAGACAACACATTTCCTACGCACTTGTATCCGTGGCTAAACACACCTACTGTACCAGAAAGCATATAATTTACTCGAAAACTACGAAAATTTTATGTTGTACCTACTGTACATGTTAATATAAAACGGAGATAAACCCTAAAAATGGAAAAGGCAAAGAAAATAAGGAAATCGAAATACAAGGTTTGGGGGGGGGGGAAATATGACGAGGATATAAAGAGGAGTAAAACTCACATAAAAGAAAATAGTAAGAAACAGAAATAAATGGGTGGGATAATGCCGAAAGAAGAAAAAACAGTAAGGGAAAATAACAGTGAAATAAAATATCAAGAGGGGGCAAAATATTCCCAGCAAAATATTTCCAACATATCCAAAACCCTCTCCACGACCACCACCCCCGCTGCCCGGATGATCGATTCTCTGTACCCAGCTTCCGGAAACCCCATTAACCTCGTTCCAATTACGGTGGAGGTGTGTGCCGGCATGCAGACAACGCAGGGGGGGAGCATCAGTCACGGTACACACACAAAAAAAGAATGTGACTTTGCTAATTGTTCAAACCCTCCGCTACAAGGGTTCCCTCCTAGGCTGAATGAAATCGTCTGGTCCAGTTTGGTCTAAGCGACAATATATACCGGTACATATACTAAAGGGGTTTACAGTGTTTCTATCCTCTATCACACTCTTCAACACCTGTTCTGAAAGTTCTGTGACAGGAGAAAAAAAAGTAGGGAAGGGAGGAGCGATATGTTGCATAGAAAGGTAACGGGTTAACAGGTACGGTACACCTAATATGGCACCGATAATTCTACCACTGTAAATCTTTGGTCACTGAATGCGAAGACTTCAGTCACTTGAATACATCGTCCACTGTCTGCTAATACAATAAGGTTAATTTACCTGCGTTCACAGCAAGGAAAGAATGTTGGGTAAGCGAGAAATGCCGAAAGCAGTGTTACGAAAACACCGTAAAGGGACGAATATAAAATGAGACAATGTTTAGTTCTGGCGAGTTTGGCCAATATATATCGTACTGGTATTCTCTTACTCGAAAAAGCTAGATTGAGCGAAACTGGAAATAAGTCAGTTCTCAAAAAAGTATTCGTAAATACGGG
>JAGKTI010001048.1:16008-34158 GCA_018397915.1 Birgus latro | reverse complement strand
ATAATAATAATAATAATAATAATAATAATAATAATAATAATAATAATAATAATACAGTGAACATAAAAATCTTTCCAACCTAAAGGATAATATATTAGTGCAAAAATCTGTTAAAAATGAAAATAGAGTATTGTTTAAAATGTTCAAGAAATCGACAGCTGAGGGAGAACACGAGAAAAAAAATGGACACTGAAAATCTGATTTAACAGCAATCGAATATAGCCTACTGCAATGTTAACTACTCAAATACGAAAAAAATATAAACGGAAGAATTCCAGGGCAGCACACACTAGATAAATTGTTAAGGCAGGTAATCACACAAAATCGTCGAAAAAAAAAGTGAAAAAAGAAAAGACAACCTCAATATGCCGAACTTACCGCCTTTCAATAAGGTGACGTACTTTTATATTTATTACTGCTAACTCAAGACGAATTTATGTCTGAGAATACCTTGTGGTACCTGAGTTAATGAAGACTTTATCTAACACCTCCAGCACCTCCATAAACGTATCCGACGTAGAATGGAAATAGTCAAAAGACAACAATATATTACGTCCTGGAAGTGAAGAGTTTAAAGGCTTAAACACTGGCACAGGTAAATCGGCAACGAGGAAGAAATTTCGTGAAATAAAAATCCTCAAATGGTCTTAAGTACTGAATAAGGTGAGAAAAAAATAAATAAAAGCTGCAAACAATCGCAAAATGAAAATGGGCAGCGACGAAGAAAAAGATGTTTTTAAAATCTGAATAAACAACGTCATCAAAAGAAACGCAAACATTAAAAACAATAAACTCCACGTCACCAACAAAGGAAAAATGAAAATCAGCAGGAAAAACAATCCTCGAAACGTGAATACCGGCAGCATTACGAAGGAAATTATCCCAAACGCTATAAGAGAAAATAAAATAAAAGCCTGAATTCAAAGTTCCAAACGAAGGCGAAAGAAACACGAGCGAGGAGGCAGAAGCCTGAATTGCAATCTCAAACACTAAAGAAAAGAAGTAGGCTATGTGAAAAAGAACCTCTTAAACTTCCAAGAGCCTGACAATGGCGAAAGGAAAATGAGCAAGGAGGAAGAAACACAAAAAGAACCAGGGAGCTTTGAAGACGAGAGGCGGGGATGACGGTAGGGTGAGGGTGGGGATGAGGGTGGGGATGAGGGTGAGGATGGGGATGGAGATGGGGATGGGTTGGGGTGAGAATGAGGGTTGGGGTGAGGGTGAGGGTGGAGGTAGGGAGGATCTGTTAGGCGCTTGAGTGAAGCTGGCTCAGCTCTCTTGACTGTCTTGAGTGATCGTGAAGAAGAACACTGATTACGTGAAAAACGTGTGGAGGAGTAAGAGTGAGAAGGAGAGAGCAAGAGGTTAGACGAACTAAGACAATGTAATTATGATACGGGGGTAGAGAGGACGAAAAGATAAGATGAGAAAGGGGGGGGAAGGAGAGATAAAAGAAAGAGGGGGGGCACAATCGGGGAGGAAGAGTGATGGAAATGCAAGGGGGAGAGAGAGGAATGGAGGGATGAGACGGAAGGAATGAGGAAAAGTGAGAGGGAGAGAAAACTGAGAGGTGCGGTGCTTTGAGAAGTGGCGGAGGTGGAAGGATGGGTGGGGGGAGGCTGATATGCTCTTGAGTGGCCAATATGAGAGGAAAACGGGACCTGAGTGGAAAGAGAGAGAGACAGGAGAGTGACAGGTGAATGAGGGAAAAGAAGCAAGGCATGTAGAAGAGGAGAAGAAAGGAAGAAGGGGTGTAGGCTACAGAAAGTGGGGATGGTAGGGAAGAGGGAAGGAGGAAACGAGAGGGAGGGAGAGGGGGAGGGAAAAAAAAAAAAAAAGGACAGAGATAATGCAACAGAGGAATAGGCAGCAGGAAGAAAGTGAGAGGGAGGGAAAGGAGGAGCATGGAAAGAACGAGGAGGAAAGGAAGGAAATGAAAGCAAAGGAAAGGTGGAGAGGGGGAGAGAACAAGGGTGAAAAGGAAGAGGAGGAAAGAGTGGGCGAGTAGGAGTGTGAGCGGGAGGGAATGGACAAGTGTGAAAGAAGTAACAGAGTGGGAGTGTAGGAATGTGAAAGGGAGTGAGAGGGAATGGAGTACGGGCAGACAATGGGGGAAGGTCAGGGAAAGTGAGAGATGAATAAGGAATGAGAGGGGGAGTAAGAGTAAGAGTGAGGGGGACGGAGTGAGCGACAGCAATAGTGAGAAGAGCGAAACGAAGGTGGAAAATAACAACAGGGATGGATAGAATCGAGTGTGAGAGGGTCGAGAGAGAGAGAGAGAAGGGAGGAGAGGAGGGGAGAGAGGGGAGAACGAGAAAGGAATCTGAGAGGCGGAGGGGAAGGCGAAAGGAGGCGTGAAGCAACTGAGGGAATGAGGGGAAGGGAGAGGTGAGATATCGAGGAATGGGAAGAAAGGAGTAGACACAGGAATTTGGAAGGATGACAGGGAAAGTGAGCAGGAAATCTTAAAAAAAAAAAAAAAAAAACTTAAAAAGGGAGATGAGAGTGAAAGGCAAGGACGAGAGTGAGGGAACTAAAAGGGCAATGGGTGAATGTCACACGGCCAGGGGAGAGCAGGAAGAGAGGAGAGGTGGGGAGGAAGGAGGTGGAAGAAAAAAAATGCACTATTGTTGAAAGTGAAAGACAGGAAGATGATAAGGAAATGACAGGAGAGGGAACGACGATAAGGAAATGAATGGAAGAGGCAGGAGGAAGATAAGGAAATGAGTGGAGGAGGGGGTGGGAGGAGGAGGTAGGTGTGAAGGGGAGGACGGTGAGAAAGATAGGAAGGTGAAAAGAGGAGTCGAGTAAAAGAAGAAAGGAGTAACAGATGGGGGTGGGCGAGAGCTAATTAATAAATAATTAATTTTTTTGGAAGGTAGTGGATGGGAGAAATGAGTGAAAAGTGTAAGTAGAGATAAGAATTTGAGCAAACGCGAGGAAGGAGGTGAGTGAGAAAAGGAAAGTGAGTGACATGACGGTGGGGGAAAAAAAAATGACAAGAGAGAGAGAGGAGGGGGGGTGGGAAACAGTGTCAAGGTAGGAAAGGAAAAAAAAAAAAAAAGGAAAAGGAAAGGGTGATGGAATATACGAATGGGTATGGGAGGGGACGAGAAATGGGTGGGGAGAGAGAGAGAGAGAGAGAGAGAGAGAGAGAGAGAGAGAGAGAGAGTGGCGATAAGAAAAGAGAGGAAAAAAGCAAGGAAGTGGACAAGGACAAACCCAAGGAGAGTGAAAGGGGGGTGGATGTGAGAAGAGACAGGTGGGGAGGGGAGGGAGGGGACGAATGCAGTGTGAGAGAAGACAGAGATGGAAAGCGAGGATGTGGGGAAATAAAGGTGATAAAAAGGAGGCAGGTAAATGTAAAAAAAAAAGGTATGGGATAATGAGAGAGAGAGAGGTGGGGAAGAAGGTAAGGTGGACAGTGTTGAAAAAGGCAAGGGTTAAGTGGAGAAATAGGACCGAAAGCAGGAAAAGTGAAGGGAAGACAAGACTGACAAAAGGGGGAGAGGAAGAGGAAACACCCGGGCAAGAGAAGAGAAGAGAGAAGAGGGGATGGAAAGAGGGAAGAGAAGGGAGGAAAAGGAAACACAGAGGATAGGGGATGAAAGTACGGTTTGTAAATGTATGGCAAGACAACGACGATGGGATGGGGAGAATAGGAATGCAAAAGGAGGGAGAAGGAAGGGAAGAAAAAGAAGAGCGGCGATTTAATGTGAAAAAATGGCAAGAGAAGATAATGAGCGAGAGGAAAGTGTGGGGAAGAGAAGAAAGCAAGGAGAGAGATGAGAATGAAAGGGTGGCGGCATGGTAGCAAAATGAACGTGACAAGGAAGCATATATGGGTGAGGGAAGAGACAGAAAACAGCCAAAAGAGAGACGATGGGAGAAGTATGGAAAAGGGAGAAGGGGAAAGAGGAAGGGAAAGGAACGAGATGAGTTGGGGGGGGGGGACGAGGGTAGTAGTGGAAAGGGAGAGAGAAGTGAGGGAAAGGGAACATGAGGAAATGGACAGGGAAAAGGAAGGAAGAAAAGAAGGAAGGGGGGACGTAGGAAGGATGGGAAGGAACAGGAGAAGAGGGAGTAAGGGGGAGAGAAAAGGGATAAGGGATGGGAGGGGAGAGGAGAGGGGGGGCCAAGCAAGCAGGAACTAGGACAAGAGAATCAATAGGGGTGGTGGTAGTAGTGTCTGGGTTCACATTCCCTAACTCTCGTCGACATTCACACACAGATTTTACTCACTACCCTGGCATCTCTCTCTCTCTCTCTCTGAGGTATCAAGTTAACCTACGGTACTCGTTTCTCTCCCACTCTCGGCTGTTATTCATTACTGTAGCTTCATTCACTTAAGATTGATAGCGTATTCTTTTTATGGTAAGAATTCGCTTGCTTCTTTCACCCGTTCTTCACTTTTATTTATTTACTCAGTGAATTAAATTTTCTTGTACTGCTTCACTCTGTTTCATTCGCTATTTACAGTCTATACAATTTACTTC
This sequence comes from Birgus latro, assembly GCA_018397915.1. NCBI lineage: Eukaryota > Metazoa > Arthropoda > Malacostraca > Decapoda > Coenobitidae > Birgus > Birgus latro. The sequence goes on along the minus strand of JAGKTI010001048.1, from coordinate 29,662 downwards.
ATTCTATTTTACTCAACAGTTTCCTTCATTCACTCTGATCTTAAACACTCAATTCATTCACTCACTCTGCTTTTACTCATTCACTACATTCACCTATCAGTTCTTATGCACCCACTGCATTCAACCAGATTTGGATTTTATTCTTTCTCTTCTTTCACCTATTTTCAGGTTTTGTTCATACTCCTCCTTCATCCACATGGCTACTATTCATACTTCATTCACTCACTCTCAACTTTTATTCACTCTTCCTTCACCCACGCAGCTTTTATTCATATTCACTCTTCACTCATCCACTGTTCATTCACCCACTGCTGATATTCATTTAAAACATTCACCCGCTCTGCTTTTACAAACTTGTCTCATTTACCCACTCTCTGCTTCCACTCACTCTATTTATATACCCAATATCTGCAACTACTCACTCATTATCATTATTATTACGTTCTACTTTGATCCATTACACTCATACTTGCACTCATTTTTCATTTCCCCTGCTAGGCTATATCTCTGACCTAGCTGGGGTCAGAATCGAGGGGGAGCAGAAACTATGGCACATGACTGTACTGTGAACTTGATACCAGTATATACAGCCTATAAACAAATGTTCAGTCAGCTACTATTCTTGGGTAAAACTAAAATTCAGAACCTGGTTTGGAGAAGCCACTGACTGTAATGGATCTTTAATTCTTACTCTTCAGCCAAGCAATATCAAAAGGTTACTGCACTGTACTTTAGGATATTCTAGCTAATGTCAGAGTATTTAATTCAGCTTTGAGAGGACATTTTCAAACTGAAGGGGTTAGGCTAATGACAACATAATGAAGAGATGAGGTTTTACAATGAGAATAATTTGGCACAGTTACAATAGCTGTAATGAATGTGCAACTGCTGTATATAAATAATATATGGAACCCATAAACACATTACTATACCATTACTTTACTATCTCTATCTACTGCCAGATGCTTCAATCCCATACGGGGTAGCCACAAACAAATCGCCTCCATCCTGCCCTGTCCTCTGCCATTTCACTGCTCTCCCCCCAGCCGAGGCCACCGAGATGCCCCATCTCACACTCTCCTCTCTCATATACCTCACCACTCCATCCCTCCATCTCATCCTCAGCCTCCTTCTCCCTCTCCCCCTCTCCACTTCACTCACATACTCTCCTCATTAGTCTCTCGCTCTCCATCCTCACCACATGGCCAAACCACTTCAGTGTATTTCTCCTATTGCTTTCTACCACATCCACACCACAATGCCCCTTCACTTCCTCATTTGTCAGTCTGTCTCTCCATGTAACTCCACATACTCCTCTCAAATAACTCATATTTAAATATTACTTTACACTGTAGCAATATTTATCAAGCTCCACTGAAAGATGTAACTTCTTACTGCTACTGAGTCATAGGAAGACGATGTAAATCACCCCAAAGTACAGTGAAATACCAATCAGCGCATCATAGATGTGGATACTTTTGAATATTCTTTATGGTAAAGAAAAACTGCACTAATACCATACCAATACTTATGCAGCTAATATCTGGTAGTTAGTCTATCTATATTTTTTATGGTATTCTAAATAATATAGCAACAAATGAGGACATATACAGTAATGTACCAATACTGTACAGGATTCCATTACTGAATTCAATGATTAGCTATAGCTACAGCATTTTTCTAAAAACTGCGTACTACATGCAGCACAACCTACTAGCCTAATCTGATTAGGTTAGTCACACTTGCACGCAATGTTCAAATGACAGTTAGTACGATATACATTTCCTAGCTAATGTAGGCTATTATACATACTGTATAGATGAAACTGTACACCCTACATTATGGTAGCTACCAAATGTCTGTAACGAAGGACAAATAAACAGTATGGTACATAATTTAATGCACATGCATACTATTCACGGGTCCTTTCCTTCCAGTCCTTCATATGGGAAGGCTTGGGCTGAAAGTATCCATGGACAAGACAAAACGATACCGTTGCTAAGGCTTTCTTAGTTAAACCTGAATATGTGGTACCGGTAATGCACAGAGACAAGCCTCTCTCCAGTATTAGAAAGAGGTGTGTAAAAAGGGGTGATCTGGGACAAACTTTTTTTTTTTTTTTTAAGAATTCTGCTGTGAACAGATGATAAGTACAAGAGACAATGCCTAATGGCCCAAGGAAACATGCCCAGTAACCATTTTTTTTTTTTCCAAGTCAGGCTACACGTATAGCCAACTATGTCTAGCGGCATAAGCATAAACAGGTACCATATCCAAAATCACCCTGAACCTGGGTAGATTTCATATGCCTGTGACATGATTACAGACAGATGCTAATTCTGCATATAATGAGGCACTGACCACCAGGTGGTATTTCATGGACATGCATGGGGTGAATTCTGACTCTTCAGGGCAACAAAATGGGATAAATTTAACGTCTTACTGGTATCAAGTATACATTATAGCCTATAGCACCAGTTATAAGGAGAGCACTAGCACTAAAACTCACTATAACACTCTTCAGACCATACAGAACAAGGCCCTAAAAATAATCACAGGCTGCACAGCTACTACAACCACAGACCACCTACACCAAGAAACCAAAGTCCTCAAAGCCAAGGATCATCTAGACATGAGAGGCACCCAAATTCTCACTGCAGCCTCCACAAACCCACAACATCCACTACACTACATGGCAGCACATCCACACACACACACACACACCAAGGAATATCAAAATAACACCCAGCACACCATATCATACACAAATACTGTCACATTTTCCCCCTTGTCCACCTCAAACCAGCTTCCAGAAGCATATCCATACACAAATCACTCGCCGCTCCATTCAGTCACTTACAGACAACACACAGCTGCATGCACGGCCTCCTGATATCCATCCTTCTGAATTCTATCTCCCTCATGAGGACAGGGTCCATCTGGCCAGGCTGAGATGCGGGCATCATCCAGCCCTCTTAAGTTATCAGAAGGGGCTGGATGACTCCGTCACTGACGTCTGTCCAGGATGTAACACAACACCTCATACTATTAAGCACATTATGGCAGACTGCATTGCACACAATCACCTACGCCAACAACACAACATACACTCCTTGAGAGCTCTGTGGGAAAGCCCGGTCTCGCCCGTGGCCTTCCTTAGGGACTCGGGGCTGTTCAGCCAGACTGCCTTGGGAAAAACTACTACTACATCAGGTACATTCTTTGCCCAATGGATCTACTTGAGCATACAGTATTACAGAATAACACATTGGTACTGTACCCAGTACAGGCTATCATACTTGTGAATACAGTACAGACACCTGGTGGCAGGACAGCAGAGCCCTTAGGTCTGCATATAATGAGGCCTAGCCTACACACAGCTGTTTGAGTCCCGGGAGTGTGGGTCAGTCTCTTACCCTGAAATGTTATGGACTGATATGGCCTAGCCTCCAGTCCTTGCCCCAAAGGGGACACAGTGAAATTGTCGGATGTTAAAAAAATACAGTGAACTGTCAATCATTTGGCGAAATTCGGCAAAGCTCTACGCCAGTTAAAGGAAAACACCAGATTTTAAATGGTAACCCCCATCGGCTCAATATTCGGCATCAAGCCAGATAATGTGTTACTATACATCCTGAATCTGTATCCTACAAACTTTCCCATGAGTAAAAGATGAAAACTGAACATAAAATACAATAACATAATGACACAGTACAGTAATACAGCGTCGGTTGGCTTCCGTTTAAGAGCCAGTTGTTACCAGGTAGCTACACCTCAATGCCAGATATTGCATAGGATCGCTGGTTACGTCCCGTTTCAGCACTGAATGCTGCATAATTTCACTGGATATTACTTTAATAGAGCTGAGCCAGAAGCGACGGATATTGTACTGGGCCGGATGTTGTGACAACAGATGATTGAGGGTTTACTGTACTTATGTATAAAAAGTGAAAAACTTCTAGATACTATAGCTACTGTACTGTTCATAAGGCACATATAAATATCTATGGTATGAGGAAAATTTCTTTGGCTGATGGTGCTACATGAGCATATTAAAGTATATTATAACCATATATTTTGTACATACAGTAACTTACATACCAGTAATTAAGACTTATGGCTATAGAAAATGAACAATCAACTTACTGGTAGTATAATGCTGAATTTTTACAAAGGTACAGCCAAACTTCTAGCAATTTTATAAATCCACTGAACACACTACAACCATAAAATATCATGCAACTTACCCAATAACCCCTCTTGACTAGCTATAATACAACCTGGCTTTGACTACTAGCCTACACGGTACTAAATCACTTTCAAAACCACCCTATCCCCCACCTCCAACCACCACCTAAACATCTCCCCATCATTTTTACTTGGCCATCATCCCAGTTCATCCAAAATTTTCAGGGTATATACTGTACTGTAATACATTTAAGTAATATTTTGCATATTTATGGTATGGTTTGTGGTAGGTGGGGGCACTCACCATCCCCTCACTCGATGTAGCGCTGCTCGCGGGTGTCTTCCCTTTCCTCTCCTCTATCCTTCTTTCCTTCAGTCCTCTTCTGTCTTTCTTTCCTTGTCCTTCTGCCTACAGGTGACTTTACACTCCCTCTGCTGCTTTTCTTTCCTTCATTCCTCATCTTTCTGCCTGTGGGTGACAGAGTGACAAGCCTAATGGTTTCCTGTACACCAGGAAACCATTTACTATGCTGGGTGGTAACCATATAACCAAATTTTGGTGCCTGGTGGTTTAGTGGGTAATTACAGCGCTCCAATCGGACTGAGCTGGTGCAGGTTTATAGAGAAGGGGTGGTTGGGGCTTATTGCTCACATAATGCCTCTCAGGGATGAGTGAGGCTGGTCAATCTCATCTTAAATGTCAGGACCAACTTGCCTAACCCTGGGCTCCTACGCTCCTCTGTGGGGCAACACAGGATTGGATAATGAATGAATGAATGATGGAACGGTCCAGGTAAAAGATTTCAACAATTTCTGTTTTTCAGCTTTCCTAATAGCTGACATGGCTACTGGGTATTTATCTAAGTACCATAAAGTATGGTACAGTAGCTATTAAAGACACTGTACCAGATGTTCTGGTTTGTCACAAATGAAGTTTTGCAGTATGGCACTACAAAATTTTATTTGTAAAAAACTTCCAGTACCCCCCAAATTGGAATCTACAAATCATATATAACCCACTATAGTACTTATTCATCAACACAGTATTGGTATACTGTATATGTAACTGTAATGACTCAGTATATGGTAGGTGGTGGCGACCATCATCCACTCACTTGATGTAGTGCTGCCTACTTCTTCCTTAGCCTTTATCATTCTTTTTCTGTGCCTGCCCTCCTTTCTTCCTATTTTTCTTATCTTTCCTGTCACTTCTTATTGCTTTTCTTTCTTTTACAGGTGGCTTTACATTGAGTGACAAGCCAAATGCTTTCCTGTAAGCCAAGAAACCATTTACAACGCTGGGTGGTAACCATATAACCAAACCATACGTGCTCCCTACGTGTCAACAAGTGGGTTGGTGGAGGGTTAGTGCCCCTCCCTGTAAAACAAATAACTCAAAGTCAAATGGCCACCACTTACGGGATTATGGCGTCTGGCAATAGATAGATAGACTCAGAGAACATTTTGATGTACGGACATGTTTGTTTCCTTCATTTGTCCATGAGCTACCACCTCTATTTAATTTTCTTTTTCATATGATAGCACCCAGTGACCAATGTCATTCTGCTCTATAGACTATGGTATTTATTATAATACTGTAATATAATAATAGTAAAAAAAAAGCCACTGTACAGTACTGCACTAAAGGGACTTACAAGGTACTAGTACTAAAGGGAACAAGGTGCAGTACTTGTACTCTTCCATACACATCTGAATATTTCTATCAACAGTACTGCATCCACAGTACTTAGGCCTATATAACCTGATGTCTGAATCCTGGAAGGGGTGGCCACAAACTGTCCTCCATTTCAACGTGCACACTCCTTCTCGTATACAATATACAGTACCGTATATACATCTCTCCTGCTGGTATTAATTTTCTATTTCCTATATTTCAAAAGCAATGTGCCCTGATATTTCAAAAACAACTCCTCAGAATTCTGACTCCAATTTTTTACTGGTAGACCTACCAGTAGGCTATCCCTCATGTAACAACTGGGAATGGGACAGAGTTAAAAAACATAAAAATCACAACAAAAACTACAAAAACCTCTACAGAAATCTCATGCTTTTCACACCTGTCATGAATTGGTAGTGAATATACTAATGGACAGACTGATTACCAAATATGTTTCCACATTTAAAAACTGATCACGAACACAATGAAACAAGTTCACTACTGATATGTTTCTGGAAGTCATAAAGTTCCACCTAGGGAGCAAGTCTTCCCCTCATTAAAAAAAAAAAAATAATAATAATAATAATAATAATAAATCCATCAATCATCCAATCCTATGTTGCCCCATAAGGAGCATAGGAGCCCATGGCTAGGCAAATTGGTCCTGACATTTAAGATGAGTGACCAGCCTCACTCATTCCTGAATGGCATTACGTGAGCAATAAACCCCAACCATCCCTTGGATATAAACCTTCACCAGTTCATTCTGATTGGAGTGCCGTAATAACCCATTAAACCACCAGGCGCCAAAATTTGGTTATATGGTTACCACCCAGCATAGTGTTTCCTGATGTACAGGAAACCATTTAGCTTGTCACTCAATGTAGAGTCACACACAGGCAGAAGGAAGAGGAAAGAATGAAGGAAAGAAAGACAGAAGAGGGATAAATAAATAAAGACTGGTGTAAAATGATGGAAAGAAAGACAGAAGAGGGATAAATAAATAAAGACTGGTGTAAAACAATCACTACAGTGTAATATGTTTGACTAGCAAATGAATATATTACACCAGCATAATTTTCAAGGAAATTATTAAGATAGTACAGGAGTCAGACTTCCTAAACTGCCAGCCATTTCACTGATTATTCAAAGTATATGTAACCATCAGTGAATACAATTCCTGGAGAGAAAAAATAAAAATCAACAACAACAACAACAACTTATTGAGCAACTTTTAATCTAAACCTAATATCCTGCAATCAAATACATTCTTCCTAAACAAGATACCAGTATTGTACCATCCTGTATTCTAATCTTATATTTTGTGGGACTGATCCTTTGACTCCTTATAAAAATGAAAATATGTAATATACAGTAAGACTTCACTATAACAGACTAATTGGGGCCCATGCCATTCCGAAAAATGCGAAATTCCGATAAAAGTGACATCCGGACATCCTCCTGCTAAACCGGACTTTTTCTGATAAATCAGACATTAGTCCGGATCATGGAAACGGTTTTTAAGCTGTCTTGACTACTACTGCAGTACTGTACTGTGTTATAACTTTACTACATTAATCAAATGGTATAATATATACAGTAAAACCTCGATATAACGGACTTCAGTAGACCGGAATTCGCTTTTATCGGACTCGAGGAGCTACCTGACTAAACTCATATATATCAGAAAAAGTCCGATGAAGCCAGAAAGCAGTCCGGACTGCCTGACAACTTCAGCTATGTTCACCGCAATAAAACAAGTAAAAGACATGTTTTTCAGTGCACAGTGCAGTATTATACCATTTGATTAATGTAGTGAAGGTATAACATAGTACAATACTGCAATGGTGGTGAAAACCACTGATGCAATCCGGACTAATGTCTGATATATCAGAAAAAGTCCGGAGGAGCAGGGGTAAGTCCGGTTGTCGCTTTTATCGGAATTTCGCATATTTCGGACTGGCCTGAGCCCCAATTAGTCCGTTATAATGAGGTCTTACTGTATAATAATACTGTACTATACACTGACAAACATGTCTTTTATTAATCTTATTGTGGTGAACATAGCTGAAGTGGTCAGGCAGCCCGGACTGCTTCTGGCTATCAGACTTTTACCGATATATAGGAATTTAGTCCAGTAGCTCCTCAAGTCTGATAAAAGCGAATTCCAGTCTATTGAAGTCCGTTATATCGAGGTTTTACTGTATATAGATTTCAGGAAGTTATCTGTTCTGCCTAGTATTTTTTTTTTACAGCAAATCTCGATCCATGACAATATTAAAATATCTGTAGCTTTCCCAAAATATTCTCCCTGTTCTCTAGGTTGGGTCATGCTAAGTAGGCAATGTCTCGTTGCTTTTTACTGACAGGCCTGATGAACCAAGCCAAACTCAGCAGAAGAAAATATTTACTTCACTTCTTCCTCACATGTTTCAAGTATTTTACATCATTTTCTGTGAGCCACTTATGTTTATATTTTCTCTTATCTTTCAATATTTTAGACTTTCACTAGTAGGTGTAAATTGTTATGGGACACATTAATGGACGTGTTAAAAACAAAAGAAAACACTGGAAATAATCTAAGAAGAAAGCAAAGACATTTAAAACAGGTCTATGAACATTACTGTATATACCGGTAGCTATTTAAAGCCTTCATGAATGGACTTTCTATGCTTGGGTTAGGCTACATTTACTGGCAGTCATGTTAGGAAGAGCATGGTTTAGAGATCTACGTTATTTTGGTAGCTACTTAAAGCAACTCTGCCATACCTATCAAGTCTCAACTTAAAGATACTATATCTCAAAAAAACATAATGAGCTGCTAGTTATGGTAACTATCAAACAAAAGCTAAAAAGAAACCTGTTAATACTGAACAATCTTGTGTGAATAACCGATAAAACATTACCATATGGGCACAGCAATTCCACCTGTCTTAATACTGTACACTCACATTCGTAAGGCATGGAATTTTAGTACAATATGTAACCGAGATAACTGCTTCTTGACTTTAGACTACAAAGCATAATCTGTATCATATAAAACAATAAAATTTTACCAATTTTAGGGTACCATAATTAAGGAAGCTGACCAGATGCCCAGACAGCTTTACTGTCAATCCTGGCAACCTAATCTAACTTGACTTAAGCGGGGGACAGTGCTGCCCCCCAAACCCCTTATGATTTTAACTACCTAGGATTGCAACTACACATATAATGAAGGCCCCCAGTTACCATCTGACGAAAACTTCTAACCTAACCTATCCTAATCAACCTGTGAAAGACCCCTTTGAATATGAAATTTGACAGACCTGCATCTGTGTGGTAAAATATTAATGAATAATACATCCATGCAGCTTCATGAAAATATTTTATAGTAGCAATACAGTATTTCCAAAAAATTATGTTCATTCTAAACTATGGCTGCAGTATACCAATTTTCATGTTCATCCTAAACTACAGCTGCAGTATACCAAATTTCTTAAACTGTATTCAAGTAGACTTACTTCTTGCAAACTTGAACTACATATACCAATACATTAGTGGTCTGCACATACTGTTCTGTAAAATTCTCAAGACAAAACATGCACACATTAGTACAGACACCACATTTAATGAGACATGTGTGCTGCAAGTCTACTGTTTTTCTTTTTTTGCAACTAAGGCTATCAACTACATCCATTTCCTGTTATCTACTTGCAATATTAACATACTGGAAAAATACTGGTACCCTTTTAGTTGCAAATCTTTATTCTCTTTATTCTGTGACTATACTACTTGGACACGGCCCGATAAATATGGGTTTGTGATCCAGGAATACAGCTAATCCAAGGTCTCTCTCTTGCCCGAAAAGTGCTAACCTTTACGATAGTTTTCTGCAGGACTTTTCTGCCTAGACTTGAGTTCGACACTTAGTTCAATTCTTTTTTTTTGGGGGGGGTGGGGTGGGGTGGTGGGCTGGACTGTGCTGCTGCATTTCTTTGGGGAAGGGTGCAGCTTGCAATTAAGAGTAACTCAGATCTAATAATTGACCAGTGAAAGGTTCATTATTTCAACCAAGGTTGCACTTTGGTAAGTTTTTTGTTTCAATCCGGAACCAGGAACCTCGTAAGCAATCTTTAATGGGCTCTTTTTCTCGATCTAACTTACACAAAGCCCACGTATTTCCTGTCATTTCACTGCGAGCTCTACAGATAACAAGACCCCAAATATCAGTTGTCAGATCGTAACTGTGCTAAATGAAATAAACTAAACCACTTCAAACCTTTGCTATTACACAAGTGAAGTTATATCTATGGTGCAATACCAAGCACAAGACTTACGTTTATGAAGATAGCTGCCATAAAAATCCAATGGAACCACACAGTACACCTACACTTAAGCCTTTCAAAACATGACTGACCCACCCGAGGCCCCTGAGTCCTGACTGATACCTTGAATGAGTTCGATTACTATTACTATCACGAGTTGTATTTACATTTCAAACCCATAATCGATATAAATACAAAAAATGAATCTAGTCAAGTTTTCAGTGATAATTAATACAGACAATTCTTCTATCCAGTTATGTTTTCAAGCGTTTTACGATAATACTATGATGCCAAGGCCGGAGAGAGACAGGTAAACGAAGACAGTGCGCGTCCCACAGTTGTTTACATGCGCAGACTCAGGCGCATGCGCCTACGTCAGGTAGATGAGGGATAGCTGTGGCGCTACGTTCGAATGTTGAAGCTGTCATTGAAAAGATATAATGACAGTTTAAACGGTGAATATTACTGGTTATGCACAATTTAATTACAGATATTGGAAGAGGTAAGATCACAATACTAGTAGAATATGGCTAGCTGGATACCAGATGGCTCTGCGTTCGTAATACATCGGTCGCTAGGGTAACATGATAAACAAATGGCAAGGATTCTGAGACGGCATTTCTTACGTGCTCGTCGCTCCCACATAAAAAAAGGTAGGAACGTTTTAGTGCTATGACATAAATTTACAAGCAAGTTTATTGCGTGTCTCATACCTTACATGAGTCTTCCGTGCCTTGAATTCTGTCAGACACTGACTCAAATGTGCTGCATTACAAATACTGGCAATATATTGATTGGATGTTCGGTTTGGAGATATTCCTCAATAATATACAGGGATTTTCTGGACAAAAAACTACTATATAATAAACTAGCGAAATAAATATCAGCTTACCTGGAGGAAAACAGTTGGGTGTAAGATGTCTAGGGCAATGATAAGTATATCGTAAGTATAATGCTAGGGATTATGACAGCATATGTAGCAAAGTGTATAATCCTACGCAGCCGAACAATGAAGACAGTGGAAATCGTCAGCATCAACAGTCTCAAACAGACCCCTGCAGGACAATGCTTCACCTTTCTTTCTCCATCTTGACACAGAGACTGTTAGATTGTTTCACCAAGGTCCAACAAACCACCAAAATTCATCCCTGCATGTTAGGCTTTTCCCATCAATTCATCTCTGAGCTGCAAGTCATTTTACCCTGATTGCCACCTTATTACCTGTTCTATGAAGGACGCGACCTGCTAACACCCATTATTATTTGTTATGGCAATTATATTATCCACTTTCGTATCTTCCCTTATCCTAACTAGAGAGAGAGAGAGAGAGAGAGAGAGAGAGAGAGAGAGAGAGAGAGAGAGAGAGAGAGAGAGAGAGAGAGAGAGAGAGAGAGAGAGAGAGAGAGAGAGAGAGAGAGAGAGAGAGAGATAATTGAAGCAACTAACTCTCCCTTTGGGAAGCGAAAGCGAACAATAAAGGTAAAACACCAAAGCCAGCACAAACATCATCTTGTTTATTCTCATGACGTCTCCATCTTCACATGGATCATCATGAACTAAGAAACGGACTAGTCTAAATTAAAGCTATCTAGAATAACGTAAAAAAAAAAAAAATAAGAATAGCATTATGTATATCATAAAAAAAAAAAAAAAACTGATACAGGAGTAAATCAATGGAACGTATTTATGAACACTCTTAAGCCTAAATTGAGTATACGACTGCCTGTACATATGCCCGTCTTCACTAATACAGCTACCAAACACTTCACAACAAAAATTAATCACTGCGGCTGTGAAAGAGAAAAAATGCTAAAAACAAAATCTGTGATAATAGTTAACTGTTATGGAGACTTGATAGTCCTGTACACTGGTCAAGATTATTTATAAATAACTCTCCAGGTCACTTTGTGAAAGGAATGAGACCCTTTCACAGCTCCCCCCCTCCCCCCCATTTTTTCTTCTCTCTCTCTTACCTTTTATTCCTAGTGTCACATAATTCTGCTCGCTGCTAATCGACCTTCCGAAGTCTCACCCAACCATTAGTTTAAGATTTCTCTCAAACAAAATCGTCTGATCTTAGCTTGCCCAAATTAATTACCTAAATGTGTCCATATCGGCGCAGGAGGATAATCTAGCTAAGGAAGCCATTTTGATTCCTTCTTTCTCTTATCACACACCTCCCCTCCCCCTCCTCCTCCTCCTCCTCCCCAATCCATCCACGTCATTAGCGCATGTGTGATTTGATAACACACAAGGTTGTAACAGAGGTGGCTGCGCAGTGTCTTGGGCTATTCAGTGGGATTCCTGACGATAAGGAGTGAATGTGGCCGCTCTCCTCTGTCATTTTTAGTATTGCCCAAAAAAAAAATGTGATAGCCTACGAGGACTCTGCACCGGGATCGGAGTGTACCAGATTTGACAAATGAAAACATGTCCGCGAACAGTAGGGGTTAGTTTTCATTCTTATCTGTTCTGCCACTGTTTTCTTACCAAACCTTACAGTGCAACGTTTAAATAAAAGCATTTTGTTCATTCCTTGTGGTTTTATGTGGCCATAAGTGTATTTAGACAAGTGAAATCGTGTCCGGTTTCTTCTTTTGTCATAAACCTGTATACTGACTGTGACGGTCGAACTTTTTATTTTACTACTGAAAGCAGATGCAGATGTAGCAGTAGCCAATCTACTCTCGTATACCGTATAATTTGTGATGGGTTTTTAATGAAGTTTTGAAGTGAAAGCGAAGACGTTCAATTTCTGTGGAAAATGTACAAGGTAGTCATTTACCCTGAAGTGGGAACACAGGGGTCGGAACGAGGTCAGAGATGAGTTAGATGACAATTTACAAGTTCTCATCTCTGATCTGTGTCACGAATCTTATCATGTCGAAATGCCATATGATAAGCCCAAATCCCTAAAATTCAATGTCACTATATTACTTTGGCACAAAAAATACGCAGGAAGTTCCAACTATCCGTAAATGTTAAATATTCGTAAAAAACTGAAACAATGATTATGGGAAAAAAGTATGTAGAAGCCATCCAAAATTATCGTTCTTTATGCGGTACCCTATCAGTTATCAACAACCAACTGTCCTTATCAGTTTACGCTTTAACTTCAAAATTAGTGTATGTACGCCCTAAATAAGGCAGATTTCAAATATCTTACCCAACGGATTGTTGTGTTTGCTCCCAATTTTCATCTATAGGGACTTTTCATTGGAGTCTCTGCTCGTTTCGCTCGCTCCGAACCTCATTTAAGTGCTGAACAAACGTCTATGAAAGTGGGGAAAAAATTACACTACAAAGAGAATAAAACCCATTAAAGTGGAATTTTAGAAATGGTAACCCAAGCCCATGAAAGCAGAAAATGTATAGGTATGAACCATAACCTATGAAAGTGGAAGATATTAGAAGTGGAAACTCAAACCTATGAAAGTTTTATATATCAATATCAATATCAATATCAATATCAATATATATA
>JAGKTI010001047.1:68527-99862 GCA_018397915.1 Birgus latro | reverse complement strand
TACTTTTCCATCATTTTCACGCAGCGGACTTTTTCAAGCAACGGACACTCGTCCCCTTGATTGGAGGGTCGAATGTATATACTGCCAGATGCGCGCGAACATTTCCAAGACGATGATGTGTGTTTCATTCAATTCTGTAAGACTCAAAACTTCAGCCAAGTCGTCGCTTGGCAGCACGTAACTACAGAACCAGTCGCTCTCCACGGGTTAATCACATCAACTGATGGGATGAAAGTTTTATGCCAAACTGCCTAATTGCATCAACTGAGTGGGGCCAGTAAAAAACTGTAGAGCACTGGCACCGCCTGGATTATGATGTACATGGCCTCAGACCAATGAAAACTCACCCCTGAGGTGGCATGAGGGGGGATCAGAACTACCCAGGCAGTAGGGGGGCACCCCCCCCTCAGGGCTGCCTCAGTGCCACCCTCTGCCCCACTCCCTCCTTGTCCCCCATCACCCTCCCATCCCTCCACGTATCTGCATCTCACCTCCCACCACCACCTATGTTCCTTCCCACCCACTCTCGCGCCTCCTCCCACCCTGCTAGCCTTGTGTCCCCTCTGAACCCCACCCCATCCCTCTCTCCTTGTCCCCCACTACCCTCCCACCCTCTACAGACCCCCGAGAGGTATCAGGCTGCAAAGATGTTACAGAACACATTGAAGTGCTTTCTTTTCATGCGAAAAGTTGGTTATTTTTTCAACCCCCGTACCTGTAGGTCTACTCCCCACAGCCTAATAATCTCCCCACACCTACATACACCTGTTTTCATGGCTGGTGTGACAAAGCACTTTAAAATGACCTGTTTCAATAAGAAAAATAAGTAGTTATCAAAATTTTCACATTTTAATTGTTTTCGATGGGTAACTATTATTAACTTTCTTTAACTTTGACACGCGATTGTGCGGTAACCATTAGGCCTACAGGGGTGCGATTGTCAGGTGTGTAAATTCTTCCTCTTTAGCCAGAACACAATCAATTTGCCCTTGTGAGTCCCCCCCCCCAATTGCGGCTGCAGGGGGGCACCCACCAGAAATAACTACAGTCTTAAGGAGTTAAGGAGACTGGTTGATGCATCAAGACAATACATTCACACACAGCCCTGCGCGTTCGGCAGCTTCCTGCCGTCAACATGCCGGAGTTCCCCTATCCTCCATACTCTCAGGATCTTGCCCAGATTTTTGGAAAAAAGAACTCGAGAAGTGCTTCCAGAAGGTGCAGCAGTGCTGGAACCAGTGCACAGCTGCAGGAGGGAATTGTTTCGAAGGTTGCAACATGGACTAAGATATATGGTCGGCCCTCTATTTTAGTCCCAGTCTGGGAACTTACAGCACCTTGTATCAAGCCAGCTCTAAACTTGATACTTCTCAATAAGCATAATTTCCATCCAACCAACCCAGTAGCTACTCTCATCTGGAGTGTAAGGGTCCAGAGCTAGGCTACTCTTCTTTCATGTGAACCCAACTAATGGAACCGGGAGGCCTGTATTTTGCTTATGGTAATACCAGGACATTTTATATACCAGCAGGGAGGCCTTCAGTCAAAAGGTTATGAACTATTTTAACTGATTATCACTGCACTGGATGCATTTGGGCATTTGACACAGAAGCTGGAGAGATGTCTTCATGTGGTATCACTGGTATGGTCAGGTGGTGGAGCTGCCTCATTATACAAAGGTCCCTCAGCTACTTCCCTATTCCCCTATCCCCACTGAGGAGGAAGGTGGGGTGCTGGATAACAACTTCAACCAGCAGTTCACTGGGTTGATGCTTCATACAAGCCTAGGAATGTATCTATCATTACTACTACTTAGGCCTACAGATCAAAAGGTAGAAGAATGTGTGCATAGACATAAAGTCATCCTGAGAGAAAAGGTATATATTAAGTGGTGAAAAACATGAGGACGGGAGTAAGCAAGGACGGCTAAGACTGTGGCTGCATGTTATTTACATCGAATTCATGCCTGTGTAGTCTGCATCAATATCACAATAAGGTAATGAGGTGTAATGTGCAGAATAAATTGCTAAGAAAAATGTACGTTAAAATCCCCAGAGCCACTTAAAATATGACATGACAATATGACTGCAAAACCCAGTGAACACCAACATGCAAGAGGGTACTGTGACATAATGTGCAGAATAAAGCACTGAGGAGATGATGATGTGAAATCTCCAAAGCCACTAAATAATACACTGGTAAGACTCATTTATGACATCATATCCACATGGTACTCACCCTAGATGCCTGGTTGATGATCTCATCCCATACTTGATTTGGCAGCATCATGTACTTCTCAATGAGGTGCTCCTGAACAACCTGGTCTGTCTGTGCGCTGATCATATACCCAACTGCCTCGTAGAATGTGTGAACCTGAAACAATGCATTACATTCTCAATAGCTATCAATTCTTGTATGCTAAAACTTATTATTCTAACATTTTCCCTAGTTTTTACAAGTCTTCAGCTCATTCACAGAACACTCATCTCATCCTATCTCTCCACTTCATCCTCAAGTCTCCCCTTCCCCCTCACTCACATTCACTCTCCTAGTAAATACCATTTACTCAAGGGTAAAAACACATTTTCCTTATGACCTGTCTGTGGTTTTTATAATTCTTTAGTTGTTATTGCTGTAGTTAAACTACCCCAATATGTCTGACTAAGAAACACATCAATCATTGGCAAGCAACTGACCCTGCAGGGCTATCCCATGCAGATGGCATAGCAATGCGTGGGGATTAGTATGGAGGTTTGGTTCCTGGGTGGATGCCACAATTGCATCACCCAATTAACTGGGACACCATAGCGGGTTCCACATTATCCCATTACTAGGTTACATGGTTACCATTCAGTGTTGTAAATGGTTTCTTGAGTTACAAGAAATCATTTGGCTTGCCACTCAGTGTAGAGCCACCTTGAGTGGAAAGAACGGTAATAAACAGTGACAGGATGGATGGAAGAAATTGAAAGAGATGAGGACAGACACAGTAAAAGAATTATAAACATGAAGGAAGAAGCATGCAGCACTACACCACATGAGTGGATGGTGGGCAATCCCACTTATCACCATAAGCCTTTGGTCGGTAGTTTTTTATTTTTTTATTTTTTTAAATATATACACCATGTTCCCTTTTTCGATAAGGACTAAGGCATTGCCCCTGGGTAGAGGACTTTGGTTTTGGAGTGTGCAGCACCCTATGACCAGATGCCCTTCCTGATACCTACCAATGACCCTCGGGTGGACTCAAACCTCCAACCCTTCGGTCAAAGCACTCTTACTCACTAAGCCACAGCTGCTACAACCAGCTAGGTGACAGGAGAAAATTACCTCTCCTGGCAAGGCAGCCTACCTGGGCGCGGGGCAAACTCACGACTCTTCAATCTTGAGTCAGGCACTCTACCACTAAGCAGCCATGCCCCTCATCGAAGAAAGGACAATACTGTATTTCTAGTTGGATTCAGAGGATCTATAACATTTCTTCTTTAGCCATTTAACATCCATATTACACCTCAATATCCTCTTGTATGCAACTGAGCCATTTATGTCTATATTAAAACAATACATGCAGATGATCCATTGTGACTTGTGGAAAGGCTGGGTGGGAGAGAGATATGGGTTCAGGTTACACAGGACTCTCTGAAGATGGGTTCTGTGTAATCCAAAACAATCGAGAAAATAAAGAATTCAAGCTCTAATCCCCCTCCCTCTCTCACCCAACCTTTCCTAAAGCAATACAAACATTAAATTATTTAGGTGTAATGTAGAAAAAAATAATAAAAAGTGATACAAAACCTCCTACACTACCTATAATAATAATAAAAGTTCTTTTCTATAGTTTGTCCACTTTATCATCATCATCTACTTCTGTGATGCCCCATGAGGAGCATAGGAGCCCGAGGCTAGGCAAGGTGGTCCTTACATTTTAGATGAGTCATCCCTGAGTGGCACTGTGTGAGAAATAAACCCCAACCACCCCTTGGATATAAACCTGTACCAGCTCAATTTGGCTGCAGCATCTTAACAGCCCACTAAACCACCAGGTGCCATAATTTGGATTATATGGTTACTACCAAGCATAAAAAATGGTTTCCTGGTGTACAGGAAACCATTTGGCTTGTCACTAAGTGTAAAGTCACCCACAGACAGATGGAAGAGGAAAGAATGAAGCAAAGAAAGACAGAAGAGGAAGGAAGGAAAGAAGGAAGGAAGAGAGGAAAGGGCATGCACCTGTGAGCAGATCTACATCAAATGAGTGGATGCTGAGTGCACCTAGCAAAGTGGCAGAATAAAAGAATACAGCAGCTCTACATCCTCAGCAGTTCTTTGTGACTATCACACCATTTTAGCATAAACTTCTTGTTACAGCTCAGCACTCAAGATGGAGAAGGCAATTTTATGCCTAGTTAGTGCGAATAAAGTACAGATTACAGTACTGATATACCCTACTGTACCTGTTGCGGCTGAAGATCACAAATGATGGAGTTGATAGAGGACAGAATTTCCTCAATGAAGGGCATGGCTTCCCCAACCTGCATCTGCACAAACTGGCGCCGGCACTTCTGGGCGATCTTAATGAAGGTGTCACAAGCCATATCCTGTACACCGTCGTGAGTTTCTGTAATTGTGAGTGAGAAAGTCTGTCACCATCATCATCACTATCGTCACTGACACCTCTTTTCCCACAGATGGGTGGAGTGCCATTGAGCGATAACCTTAAAACCCCACAGTCAGTGCAGGTCCATGTAAAAGGGAAGGGGAGGTGGGATCAGCAGCCCTTCATCCTCTATTTAGTTCCCTGGCAAAACTACAAGCACAAGTCAGCATAATGGATCTAGGAAGTCCTTGTTAGGTAGCTGCAACCCTAGCCTCATCTGAAATGTGAATCCAGTGGACTGCATGCCCCCTTCCTGCAGTCCTAATTAAATGTTAAGACCGTTTGAAAATAACCTAACTTTTTTTTCCATACGACTGGTATTGTAAACTGCTTTCCAGGTAGCAACGGATATTTGACAGACATTTTTACAAAGAATTTACTGTGGGCTTGTAGCAAAAAATAAAAATAAAATGGACAAATGAAGTGATATATATATTATATACTTGCTGCATGAATAAGGGTAAATCAGACTCATCACAACCCTACTTGTCACTTAAGAAATGAGTTATACAGACCCAGACATTAGGAAAGCAAAAGTATAGAAATCATCATAAAATAGATTCTGCTTCATAGGCAAACACCATACATACATTTTTCCCCCCCAATTTTCCTGGTATTCAGATATAAAAGAGGAAGATGTCTGCATTGCTTATATAATATCTAACTATATAGCGCTAGTGTCAGGGGTGAAGGTTGTGCCTTAGCATCTTAACCAACTGTTTGCTGGCATTGGTGAGAGTTTTGCAAGTGGGCCCCACTGTTTGCAAGCTGATGCGGGGAGAACCTGTACGGGTTACAGTGATGCAGAACTCCTACCCTTTCCCGCAAGCATTTGGTGTGGATGCACTCTTATGTACAATAACTTAAACCCTACAGATGTTGAAAAGGAAGTCTTGTACTGAACAGTACCATGTAAAATGCTACCAGTGAATCAGTTTTGTTTTCTACTATTCAATGACCCTGGCTATAACAACCTGATATTAGAAACACTTTATACTGACAAGAGCAATATGGAAATGTCTGTTACAGTTTATTAAAAGCACTACTGGCATCATGATTTTCACCTCTGCTGCCCTGCTCCCTCCTGGAAACCTCCAATAATGGGATGGCCAAGACAGATGCCTCCAGGCTTCCTTACCCTCACACACCTCTCTCTCCAAAATATTCACCATCTTCCTTCCTTTCCCTAGTATACTACTCAACTCTTTGTCCATATCACATAAGATCTGCCTCTATCAAAATTACACTGTGTACCATCCAAAATTATGGAAATAAAGACTTAGGGATGTTAATAAAGACTTGAGAATGGCACCTTCTTTACACTAGTCCAAATTCTCACATCAAATTCATCGCAATCCCCCAACCACCACACATCTACCAAAGAGCACCAAGGCTGGTGCATGCATGCTGGAGCTGTTATACTCTATGCATATATGAATGACACAACTTAATTTGGATTCAGCATTAATCAACCCCTCTCAACCCTTAAACTACAGCATGGGGTGTGCAGGAGGCTCTGTGATCCGGCAATATAGCAAAATTAAGCAGCCTTCCAGAAATTCAAAGATACATCAGTGGCTTGGAAAATGCAGGGCACATTTACATGATTTTCTTTCCCCACAGCTCCCCGTGCTTTCAGACAGTGTGCTCAAAAATTGGAATTACTGTGTGGCGGAAAACTGACAACTTGCCTCCTGCAATGTGGTAAAGTTTGGGAATGGGGTCTTAATATGGAGAACTTCAAGACATCTCCCTCCCCTCCCATCTAATACAACACCTATGTTGGATGTAATCATACTGATGACAGCCTACAGTAAAACCTTGATTTAATGTACCTCGCTATACAGGATTACGGATTTAACGGACACCATGAAGCTACCAGTATAACGAACAATGTTCTTTGATCTGAATGCAATGCATCACAATATATATGATTCATGAAGAAGTAATGTGTCACAATATGTGTTTCATATAGAAATGCATTGATAAGAATGTGAAATAAACTGCAAATGGGCAAAATTATGGGCCAACTTAGTGTACAATGGGTAGTTTTCATTTTTGGTTCAAGAATATTATGTTATACTCATTTATTCTTACACATGTGGTTCAAATCCCACCTCAGGGGGGATATTGGATATAGTGGATACTGTATTTGGCTTTACTGGACCAGGCTTCCCCACAACTGATACAGCAGAAGAAGGTTCTACTGTGCTTCAATGTTTTTAGTGTGGTATCAGTATTACTTAACTAACTGTAAATATAAAAGCATAATTAGCTTCGGAAGTTGAGTGATGTGCTGAGCTGTGGACATGGTCCCCACCCTAATGATAAGGAGTTTGTGTGCATTTCTAATACTTTATTTTTCACATAACTACAACACCTAAGTTAACTGTAATCATTACAATAAAATCCTAATTCTTTGTTAGCATTGTGGCAACAATTATTTACCTAGATATGGTAATACAAGCAATGCCAACATGGATGTTTAGATATGGGCTTGGTCTGAGGCCATGGTCTCCAGCTTTGGTAAAATTAGTTTGAATTTATTTTATGTAGTTACAACACCTTTGCTTCTGTTTGGGAGAGCATATTATTTACTAAGCTAAGGAAATAGAAGTGCTAACAGCTGTGGAAAGAAGGGGGTGCAGTGGGGTGGGGGGGGTTAGGGGGTCAAAAATTTGCACTAAAAGGAGTAAGGAACTAAGCCCTAAGGTTCATGCACAATGATAAATTATCCATATAACAACTCTACCATCCCATCTCCATACCCACTACCCCACACTTTGTCTCATCACCACTAACCTGCACCTGCCACATCACACCTGTGCCCTACTGTTTGCACAGACCTCCCACCAACAGGCACTCTGTTCCTTGTCTACTATTTCCTCTACCTCCACACCACTCGTTTAGACACATCACCACGGGCACAGTGGTAAAAGCAGGAGGAGGAAGGGCGAGAAAGTGAAGGAAAGGAGGAGGAATGGAAAAGTGGGTCAAGGATGGAGGGTGTGGGTGGGTATGGAGAGTGTCACCTCCATTTATTTTTTCTCTCTCTCTCATCTTTATTTCGTTATAATTACGACATGATACCAAGCCCTACAGTTAAAGCTCAATGATAATTATCCATATGACAACACTAACGTCCTCTCTACGCTCAACCCCTGTCATGGCCACAACACACACCACCGCCATCACTTGTCACCCTCCCCTCCCACCTCTCCTGTACTCTATACCTTGCTTACAACTCCTGCCAACCCACCACTGCCTCTCATATTCCCAAAACCCCTCATCCACACGCAAAACAGCCAAGCCACATTGTCAAAGACAGGGTGATAAAGGAGGAAAAAAGAGGAAATGGGGCAGAGGAAAGGAGGAGGAAGGAAGAAAATGGTCAAGGATGGAGAATGTGGGTGGGATGGGGACTGCCAACTCCTCCATATCTTCTTTTGTTTTACAAGTTACTAAGTAATGATTACCACTTGATTTAAGAGTCTACCAATTGTTTCAGAATATACTAACCACATTATGTACCAACTTACAAGAAATATACTTACTAGGGTTATAACTCACCCCCCCAAAAAAAAAAAAATTAAAAGGTAGCCTGTATCATAAAATGATGAACTTTTGTTTAACAACAAAGAAAAGAGCCCTTATTCTTTTCAGTTTGAAAAAAAAAAGGTCACCCTCAGATTTAAAAAAAAAATGGATTACCATATCACTTTCTTAATCTTTAAATAGATTTTTTAATAACTTTATAAACTTGCACAGAAGATTTTAGAACTGTTTAGAACTTTTTAGAACAGTTTGTAACATTCTAGTATGGTTTGTGTTTAGAACATTCTAGAAAAATCTAAACTATAAAATGGACCTCAGTTTTCAGCATCTAACAGTTATCTTTGCAGTTTGCAGGTGAACAGTCAGCAAAATAAATGCTTAGTCTGTTACTCTTATACATTAAATATTGTTGTTTTTCAGATAAGCATGATGTCACACAAAAGAAGTGATACTATCATACAGAAGAACAAAGATGTCTGGACCAATAATTTGGTGCTGTTCCAGCAGTCACATAGAAGAAGAGGAATTCTGCCTGTAGAAGAATCTTCATTAGAATAAATATGCAGAATGCCAAACCAAATGCAAGTTGTTGGATGTTACCAGTTTCTTGGAGCAAAAATCAAATTAAGAAAAGAATGAATGGTTGAAATTTCCAAAGAAGTTACAAAATTATGGGAGAATATATTAAACTTTCCACATGTGTCAGATCAAGCAATACAAGCAAAGCTTGACAAGGTGCTACACTCTTTTAATGAATGAGTCAACAGGGGAAAACATGATGCCCTAAATAAACTTTTTTATCACAAAAGTGGTAGGTGGGGGTGCTCACCATCCACTCACTCAATGTAGTGCTGCTACTCTTGGGTGTCTGCCCTTTCCTCTCCTCCATCCTTCTTTCCTTCAATCCTCTTCTGTCTTTCTTTCCTTATCCTTCTGCCTACAGGTGATTTTACACTCCCTCTTCTGTCTTTCTTGCCTTCATTCTTTCCTCGTCCTTCTGCCTGTGGGTGACTCTACACTGAGCGACAAGCCAAATGGTTTCCTGTACACCAGAAAACCATTTACTACACTGGGTGGTAACCAGATAACCAAATTTTGGAACCTGGTGGTACAGTGGGTAATTACGGTGCTCCAGTCAAACTGAGTCGGTGAAGGTTTATATTCAAGGGATGGTTGGGGTTTATTGCTCACGTAATGGCACTCAGGGATGAGCAAGGCTGGTCAGTCTCATCTTAAATGTCAGGACCAACTTGCCTAGTACCAGGCCCTCCCCTGTGGGGCAACATAGGATTGGATGATGAATGGATGGATGAAATGGTCAATGGTTATCCATTGAAGATAAAACAACCCAACCACCTACAATTGCAAAGCAAAGGAGAAGTTGGGTACTCAACAGGGAAAGTTGCAAGTAAGGAAATCATTCACCCTTCAAAAAGACAAAAACTGCCTGATGAACCTATATTACCATCAACATCTTATGATCTTTCATCTAGTGGTTGTTGCACTGAATCTGATGACAGCAAATGTAAGGATAAAGATGAGACTAATCATCCACCAACCAGAAAACACAACAGAAGTAAAGTTGCAACTAACTTGGTGACATCCACTGGAGTATCAACAAATAAATGCTGCTAAAATATGCAAACAGAGGTGAATGGTATGTAGGAGGACTGCTGGGCCTTGATAGCAGGCTATAAAGCCTATGCCCAGAATCGAGAAAAAAAAAAAAAAAAAAAAAAAAAAAGTCACATGATGGTACTGACACTCCAGCTCCAAGTCAAGCAGCAATTTACACGTCAATAAACAAAGTGGCTGCTACAGTGGAGGAGGAAATGATTGAAAAGTTACAGTTGGAGACATGGTCATTACACTTCGATGGAAAGCGGATTGATGAAAACGAGTACAAGGTAGTACTACTTAAAAATGACAGAATCGACATAAAATTGGATGCACTGCATTTGGAAAATGGCAAGGCTGAAACTATTGCTGAAGGAAATGCAAAAGTTATTGATGAATACAACTTATGGCATGCAATAAAAATGATCACTGCTGATACAACTAGCATTAACATCGGGAAAAAGACTGGAGTTGTTGTCGGATTACAACAACTGCTCTCGGATAAGTGTTTCAACAAACCACAATTTATCAGTTGTCAGCATCACATTCTGGACAGGATTCACCATTTGGTGATGGACGAAGAACTTGGTACTAACACCAATTCTCCAAACATTGACTATCCATGTATCTAAACTAATTATGAATTATGAAAAACTAAAATCACACTTTGTTAATGGAACAGAAGAGATCCTCGATAAGTTAGGATGGAGAGATGACATGAAGTTTTTGTACCATTTAATATGAGTGTTTAGATTGTTTGAAGAAAAAGGTCATTTTCCTTGGATTAACTTTCACAAAATTCTGAATATCAGTAATGCGAGGTGGAATTCAAGAGCAATTCTCACTATCCTTGCATTTATTCTTATACCTACAGGGAAGACTTTGGAGAAGATATGCAGATAAATTTTATATGAAAGAGCAGAGTACTGGTTTACTAATCTGATGTACAATGAAAATTACTTCAAGAACTTGTTAGAAATACTGAAACCTTACAAAAAAAACAATAAATGCATTGCAGAATCACTGGAAGCAGGAGCCATCCTTACTCAAGATACCAAGAAGTAATCGGTGTGCAAAAAGGGCAGTCAAAGTGATGCAGGAACTTTATGCTGCCTGCAGAAACAAAGCCAAACTGCAACTTAGATTTATTCTTGGTAAAACAGTGATTTTTAAGTATTAATGCAATTGTATAAGCTCTTCTGTTTGTTTTATTATTATTACACATGTAAATACACAGTTGTAAAAATCAAAGGTTTTATTTTGGGGTGACCTTCTTTTAAAACTGAAAGAAATAAGGGCTTTTTTCTTTGTTTTCAAGCAAAAGTTCATCGACTTGAGGTACACAAACATAAGGTTGTAAAAAAAGTTATAACCCTAATGCTTACATTTGTTACCATTCTGTGTCAAGGGGGCAAGCAGGAGTCTAGTAATACTCCTACCTGCCATTTCAATTATTATGGCAAGCCTTCTATTACTGACTATTACTTTCTACTACATTTTACTTGGTTTGGCAAACACAGTAACTATCTATCTACCTACATAAAGCAATCCTCATAGTGAGACAAAAAATGAATGACTTATTTATTTTTTCCCCTTCATACTAGACCCAACTTTTTGTACTTATTCTTGCATCTCATATATAAATATTTCTGCACTGTACTCCATAGTGTGTGTGGTGTCTTTACCCACCTCCCCTTCCCCCCAAAAAACTGGGTCTTACTTGCCTAAACGAAAAACTTGTAATTAGCTAGTTACATAAATAAACTATTACTGCAAGAAACTTATTACCCTACTGCAATAATGAAGGATCATAATCCTATTTTTCAGCTAGGTAAGTGGATCAGTTTATTAAAAAAATATATATACAGTAGGTTCTCAAATTTCGCATGATTAACTTTGGACAACTTGAATTTCGAGGGCACATCAAATATCTACCAAGTAGCAATAATTCGACAGGTCGGGGCTACAGGTTGGAATTCGAAACGTCAAGGGCTGCCTGGTTTCTATCCGTAAACACAGTCTGGCTTCATACAACCCAAAAATTACAGTCACCATTCAAAATCCAAACACGGGTTATAGTACAAAATCATCTAACAAGAAAGATCATAACCGTTATTTGTGCTGAATTGACTATATGCACTTAAACCCTCAAGGAATGATGGCTCTTTTTGTGTCGATTCAGATTTTCAGCAAGAAAGTTAGGAAATGATTCAAGTTACACTTACCCATACAGTACAGTATATACAATGAAATTTCACCATAGATTTTCATTATAAAAGTTAGGAACTGATGCACGTTACACTTATATATTCGTATTTGCATTGGAATTTTACCATTTAGAATTAAGTGACGATGGAAATAAGGCATGAGCTGCATCATTAATGGCGTGTATTACATCAGCTGTTCACACAGTCATGGATGTGGTCTAATATGGGTCACAGATGCATGCAGCAACGCTCTACCCCTGCCAAAACATGTGAACAGCAACGTTGTACATTGCACACTATACTCAGTAACATTAAAAATGAATGAAATAAAGAACTGAGTACATGGTTGTGGACGTACCAGCTGTGTGCATTTTGTGTATCCATTCAGTTATGAATGAAGATGCCTGGGGTCTGATCTAGCCCGTGCCAAAACAACACGTGAACAGCAGCGTTATATATCATAAATTTCATTATTTACGGGCAATATGACGTTGAAGATGAGTGTAACAGTACATCGAGTGAAGAACTGTGCAGGTACCAGCTATGCACATTCTGTGCATCAGCTCTTTTACAAAACGTATTTTTGTGCCATCGAACACGAACCAGGATGAATGATCCCAACCTAGCGGATAATGACTTCTTTCAAGAGGGAATGAATTTAAAAACTTACTGAATTACCAAGCCATGTTTCACTGAAAATAATTAAGCCTGGGTGACAGGAACCAAAATAAAAGACAATGAATGACAACTAAATATTATAAGAGGCAAAGATACGACCACATGAGTCAGTGATCAATCACTGATGAAAGTGGTAGCTGGAAAGTGCCTATAGGCTTCAGCTGATGGACTCATTTCAGCTTTAATATTTTATATTTATTAACATTGCCACAACATGTCTATTTTATTATGTTGTTACGGAGAAGCCACTAGCAAGTAATTACAGAATTCATTTGGTCTATCTATCTATCTATAGCCAGATGCCATAATCCCATAAGGGGTGGCCATTAATATCGGCATATTGAAGGAAGGTAGTGGAAAAGGTAAGCTACATATTTGTTCGGAATGTTTCCATTTTCAAAGGAAGGAGTCAGAAGTGAAAATTAAAAAGAAAAAAAGCAATTTCTTGTTTGTTTTTGTTATCACCAATCACCCTTAACACCAATTTATTTTTCCACAAGAAGTCCATTTAAATTTGGATTACTTAAATTTCACAGGGTTTTTATGGTATCAAATGGTGTCTAAATTATAATCTACTGTACAGTTACATATTTACTCTGACTGTCATTTTGCCTTTACACCACCCTCTTGCTGCTGCAGCATCTCCTCTTTTCCCTCAATGGATGTTAACTGCTCCTGAGGAGCCATGGGAGCCATAGGTGCAATTGTGAGGGCAAGGTGGTGGGTAGGGTGGTGAGCAGAAAACGAGTGAGATATGGCATTCATAATGACAGAGACTGCTTTGGTGCAAACATGATAAATTGGTGGCAGGGAGAGGTGGTGGGTGAGTTGCCAGTTACCATGATACGCTGCCATACACACATGGTACGCTACTTTTCTTTCTTCCTTCCCCCCCACAATGTTTCTTTTCCATCATCTCCTAGTGACTCTGTATATAACTGTAGGTTATTCTAAAGCTCTGAACCTGACTGCCCTTTCTGGGATGCTTATGTTGTGGCAAACCTGATATGAAATAAAATAACTTCGGCTCATGGTATCTGGTGTTACTGTACATCTATCTGGCAACAAGCAAAGGGGTGGAAATGCAAGACAAAAGTTACTCTAAGGAGCCATAAAATATGAATGACGCTGCTACTTCCAGAAACTGTGCAGTGCATTGTTACAATTCCCACTCATATGTGGTAGGCCACAGATCTTCACAGCTGACAATGCAAGGTAGACCACAAGTCTTGGGATAAAAATTGTTTTCAATGCATCATCAACCTAGAACCAGTATCTCTCCCACTGTTTATCTATTGCCAGATGCCTCAATCCCACACGGGGTGGCCACAAACAAATCGCCTCCATGTCACTCTGTCCCCCGCCATTTCACTACCCCACTCCCAACTCACACCCCCCACTCTCATATACCTCTCCACTCCATCCCTCATCTCATCCTTGGCCTCCTCCTCCCTCTCGCCCCCTCCACCTCACTCACATACACTCTCCTCGTCAGTCTTTCACTCTCCACATGCCCAAACCACCTTCACGTGTTTCTCCTAATGCTTCCTATCACGTCCACAACCACACCACAACGCTCCTTCACTTCCTCATTTGTCAGTCTGTCTCTCCATGTGACTCCACATGCTCCTCTCAAATAACTCATTTCCACTGCTCTCACTCTTGACTTCTGTCCCTCCAACAGGGTCCAAGCTTCACTTCCATATGTTAGAGTTGGTATCACAATACTGTCATGTAACAACTTTTTCACTTCCATGCTCACCTCCCTGTTTCTTATCACTGCTTTCAATGAACCAGCAACCTTCCTTCCCTGCTGCACCCTTTCAAGCACTTCACCCTCCAGACTTCCATCCTTACTCATCACACTACCCAAGTACTTAAATGCACTCACATTCTCTGTATCCTTCCCATCCAATCTCACTATACATTCACTGGCTTCACTTCTCTCGAAGACATTCACCTTTAGATTCCGTTTCTTACACACTCTCCCAAACTCGTCTACCAAGCCTTGCAGCTCCCCTTCATCTTCACTCAACAACACAGTATCATCTGCAAACAACAGTACAGGGAGTTTCCAAACACTGCCTGCTCTCACTAGGGCCGCTCCAACATCCACTGCCTGACCTTGTATCTCTTTTATAACCCCATCCATGTACAGATTGAACAACCATGGCGACATGACACATCCTTGTTTCAATCCAACCTTCAAATGGAAAGATTCACTCAGTTTGCCATCCACATGCACTGCAGCCTTAGCACCCTCATACATACTCTTCACTGCCTTCAACAACTTCCCATCCACTCCATACATTCTTAATACCTTCCACAATCCTTGTCTATCCACCCTGTCATATGCTTTCTCCAGATCCATGAAAGCTGCATACAACTTCTTGCCCTTCTCTAGAAACTTTTCCACTAAGAATCTAAGAATGAATATCTGGTCTACACAACCTCTTCCCTTCCTAAAACCTCCTTGCTCTTCTCCAACTAATTCCTCTGTTATTTCCCTAACTCTGTCAATAAGTATCCTACCATATACTTTTCCTATTACACTGAAAAGGCAAATGCCCCTATGACTACCACACACTGCTTTTCCCCTTTTCCTTTGTAGAGGAATAATTATACCTAACTTCCAATCCTCCGGGACTCTACCCTCCTCCCAAGCCAATCTGCACACCTTCCACATCCATTCTATTACTATCTCTCCCCCATGCTTCAGCATTTCACCACACACTCCATCAATTCCTGAGGCTTTCCCCATTTTAACTTTCTTCATTGTTTCCACCACTTCCATCCTACTGATTTCTTCCTCTCTTCTCACAACCCTCCTTCTCCCCGCCATTCCCCAGCCACTAAACTTGCATTACTTTCATTCCCTATGTTCAACAGTTTATTAAAGTGTTCTCTCCATCTGTTTACTTTTTCTCCCTTCTCCACTACTAATCTACCATTTTTGTCTTTCACACCCCCACTGACTTTGTTGACACCCTGTTTAGCTCTCTTTACCTCCTTCCAGAACATTTTCTTACATTCCCTCCACTTTGCACTCAAATTCCTTCCAAATTCCTCTCTCCTCCTCTCTACATATAACGCTCTCATCTGTCTCTCAGCTTCTTCGATGCACCTGTTCCTCATCCACTCATTAAATGCTTTCTTCTTTTCTGCTACAGCCTCTCACCTCTTCAGTCCACCACTGGCATTCTACAATGTCATTCTCTCATTCTCACTTTTGAACTTGCTTTTACATCTAGGCCTCCTTTAAACCATAAGACGATGGAAAAACTGAGATAACATAAATAACCCAATAAATATGTAGCTAATGAAATATGTATTTATCATGCCTACGTTCAAAAAGCTTGTTGATTACAGATTTAAGATGTGTCAGTGATTCTGCAGAAACCATGGGCTTACGATATAGCTGCAAACTATCTGACACAAAGATGGCTCAGCCGAACTTTTTAAACAGTGCACCAACTAGCAGCCATATTGTGATCACAACAGGAGTGCTGTGTACCGGTGACTTTGAACTTAGTTATCGAAGTACACACGCTAAAGTGAAGGTGTGTTTAGAGCACTTGATGAATTTTCTTCTGTCTCTTCTATTATCTGAAATCGACAACCTTTCACAGAGGATTTCATCTCGGGGGGGATGGAGGGGGTCTGCAGGGGCCAAATCCAGAGAGAAGGGCAGCTGGGGGACAACAGTTGTCCTATGCTTCACCAAAAAGTCACAGATAAAGAGCAACACATAAGAAGGTGCAGTGTCCACAGTTTGTTTGTCCATGCCTCAGGCCCTTCCTTCACACTGTCTTCCTCAAATGCTTCAGGATGTCCATGTAAAACTCTTTATTGACTGTCTGACTACTGTATGAGAAAGAAACTCATGATGAACAATGCCCTTCCAATAAAAAGACAATCAACATCACCTTCACATTTGAGCGACTCTGACTTTTCTTTTGCTGTGGTGATGATGTTCCAATCCACTGTGACGAATGCCTTTTCCTTTTGATAGTGTAGCCATACGCCCACATTTCATCACCTGTTTTGACATTTTTCAGAAAGTAGAAGTTTTTCCATATATGAAACAAAATTTCATACAAATCTGTTGCTCTCCAAGATCCTTCATTGTTCAACTTCCAACAAACAGCCAAGTGCACACACACACATTCACTGAAGGGCGTGCACCTTCATGACTAAGTGACATGGCATGATGCAGCTAGTGTTTGCCTAAGCTCAAAGTCATCAGCCCACAACAGTCACATTGCAGTCAAGATACAACTGCTTGTTGGTGTGCAATTTAAAAAGTTCTGTTTCCTTTTGGACAGACCTTGTATAACCACAAGGAACGTATACTTACCATATATAAACTCAGAAATTTCTACTCATCATGCATAAACTCAAAAAGCTTGTTGATTACAGCCCTGAGGAAGCACCAGCATATCTGTAGAAACCATGGATAATCCCCTACAAACAATACTGTACAGTATATACACATCCAAACTACTTACCATGCATAAACTCACAAAGCTTGCTGATGACAGCTTTGAGGACGTGTCAGTGAATCTATAGAAATCTTGGGTACTTGCTTTATTATACATGATGTCTAAGAAAATAAATACTAAAATAACCATAGGGAATATGTACTCACCATGCATAAACTCAAAAAGCTTATTGATGACAGTCTTGAGGAAGCGCCAGTGGATGCGCAGAAACCGTGGGTACTGTCCCACAATATACATGATGTTTGATGCAATGATGGCCTTGTTGTCCTTGCCTCGCTTCTGTTCACATAAGCCCAGCAGGTCCTTAATCACAATAACAAGGAAGCGCTTCTCGTCGTCCTCTGGCATGGCCCCACTAATGGATCCCACCGCCCAACACAGTGTATTCAGGTTTCTCCAAGACCATTCACTTCCATTTACCTGTACAAATGATAGTTTGTTACCGCTAATCCTCATTATGGTGCTGGAGAGGAACGCCTCCATGTGGTGGTACTGATATAACTGGGCGGCTCCACTACCCATTTATACAAGCATCCCTCAACTCCTTCCCTATCCCCTGAGATGAGGATGGTGGGCTTCGGAAGGGCAACTTCAGCTTGCAGTCCACTGGGTTTACACCTCAGATGAACCTGGGGCCACAGCAATAACAAGTCCATGTTATAAATATGGGAGGAATTAAAGAAATTTCAAATATTTTTACATGCAACTGCTATTGAACATCACAGTAGGAAGTGAAATCAGGGTTCGTTGATTTTCAAAGGACTTTATGACATCACTTAACAGCTCAATTGTACGTGGGGGAAACTAGCAAATCAATTTAATAGGAAGGAATGGAATTAATCCCCACAATCTAAAGATGTATTCCTCATTTTGTTTTTGCTAACTTCAGACAATTTTATTCAACTTAGGAAAGACATTTGGAACTGTCAGGGTTATACATCATTCACCATTCCTTTCAGTGTGAGAAATCTTTCCTAGGCTGAATAACATCACACAAAGGTAACAAATAAACTCCCAAAAGTTGTCATCTGATTGGGAAGGTGTTAATTTCCTCTCAAGTGCAGGGCTACATATTAGGTGGCATAGGAGGCCTTGTAACACCTCTTCCTCAGCAATTTATTTTCTATTTCACACCTTGACATTCAATGTTATTTATGTACCTTTGTTATCAATACTTTTGCATTGACAACATACAAGAAGATACTAAGGTGGTGCTGTTGTGGGCCCAGGTTCCTCTGAATGTGAACAATGTGGGATACAGGTTGAAGTTGCCATTTTCCTGCAGTCCCTTATCCTCCTTTCATGACACAGGGAAGGAAATGAGGGACAATTGTAAAACTATACAGCAAAGCCACCCAGTAACTGTATATTAGTGTGACCATGTGAAGGCATTCCTCTCCAGCACCACACTGGGGTGTAATGTGCACAAAACATCACTACGAGGTGATCTACCATCACTAGGTACAGTGCTCAAGGAGTAATAACATTTACTTGAAAGGCCAAGCAAGCACTCTGTTTCTATAAACATACTTTATTAAGCAAATTTCCAACTTCAGCTACTTCTCACAAACTGTAAGTTCATACAAAACAGAACAGAACATAAAATGTGTCTAAATATATATATTCATCCATCCATCCATTTTCCAATCCTATGTCGCCCCACAGAGAAGCGTAGGATATAAAGCTCATTAATCAAACAGCATTACCTCTTACTACCACTTAAGTGTCTTAGCAAACAGTTCATTTTTACTTACAAAAGATACAGTTTTGTATAATTACAACGATCCCAGATTTAGCTATAATTTCAATAACATTAAGCATTTCCAAAGGTTCACTTACCTGATTGGCCAGTTTTTCGGTCATGATGCGTTCCGTGTCACCGTAGTCCAAATGTGTGAGATAAACGAGTGTCTCGCGCATATTCTTATACATGTTGATGGAGTCTGTATCCCGCATAAACTCCCGCACCACCTCACCCTGTTCATTCTCCACAACCAGTACCTCCTCGGGCTTGGCCATTCGGCTGATCATCAGGGCACGAACCTGGGGGTGAAAAAGGTATAAACAAGCTGACATATCTGAAGTGTGATTCCCAGAAGTGGGTGGGGTTTATTGGACACATAATGATGTTAAAGGGAAAGCAACTGGTCTCACACACACACACAGTAAGCTGCAACAAGATAAAAAGCTCCATCAAGTTCACCTTAAAAATGATATACATACAAACTATTATCACATTCTGTGATCGAACTACAGAAAATAAGCAAAAAAAGGATGAAAACCTCCACAGAGTTATGGTGGACTAACCAGGTATGTTATAAACTTTTCTCCTTAACTTGGATCAGACTTTCACCTTTTTGCAGCTCATATAACTCAACAACAGATAAAACAACAGTACAGCTCTACATTCTACTAAGAGCCCTTCTTCGTGACATGTACCATATTTTAGTGTTAATCTAATGTTACAAATCAGCATTCAAAATGGATATGGTAATTTTAGGCCAAGCTTAAGTATTAGAACGACGGTTCTCACCTTAGTCAAGATGGGCTGGTAGAACTGTCGCCGAGAGGTTGGTCTGGGGAGGTAGAGGGGTGATGCACCAGTGGGTGGAAGGAACGGTGACTCACGGTACAGGTCAGATGCCAGGGCATTCCAGTATTCCAAACAGATTTTGAAGATTTCTGTGTCATCCACTTCCGATATCAGAATCAGGTACTGTAAAGCCTGAAAGAGGAGAATTATGTTAAAATAGTGCCATCAGACTGTCACAACGGGGAACAACCTAAAAAAGTGGCATGCTTAAAGTATACGTGGGCTAGATAAGAGGACCAGAAGTAAGAAAAAAAAAAAAAAAAAAAACTGAAGATTACAATAATGGGAACTGAACATCTGGAAGGAGGGGTCAGCATTTGTTGAAGCAATGATGGATACTGGTGTGCTTTCACAGTATAAACAAGCTTCATTTACTATCATAACAATTATAGTATAACCATAAGAAACAGCAAATGGTAATGAGTGAAACTACATAGTACTCTATCTACCTTAACCTGGCCTAGACTTTAGTTATATTACAGCTTATTCAATGTGGTACAGTTAGAGAAAGACTATTACAGCTCTTCATCCTTCTCGTAATCCCTCTTTGTTTCTAGTGATATGTTCTTGTGCTACC
The DNA here is from genome assembly GCA_018397915.1 of Birgus latro. Taxonomy (NCBI): domain Eukaryota; kingdom Metazoa; phylum Arthropoda; class Malacostraca; order Decapoda; family Coenobitidae; genus Birgus; species Birgus latro. The sequence continues at coordinate 79,476 of JAGKTI010001047.1, read as the reverse complement.
TAATTCCTGTAACTCACCATTCGTGAGAGGTGTCAATTTTAGGGGGAGGGGGGAGTATAACAATGAAGGATTATACCTTACCTTGAGAAGAGCATCACTCAACTGCTTTCTCTCAACAAGTGAACCTCGCTCCTTGAGGAAAGTGCATAAGAACAAGGCTAAATTTTGTATGAACTGCTGCTCTGCATCTTGACCATTAGCATATGCTTCTCTGATGTTTGTTTCTAGAGGCAGCATCTGAAAGTAAAATGTTTGATGAACAGTTACAAATCTTATAACACATCTGAGATCCCTGCACCCCCAACAGCTTTAGCATCATCATTATTATCTAATCCTGAGTTGCCCCATGAGGAGCGTAGGGGCTCAGGGCTAGGCAAGTTGGTCCTGACATTTCAGATGAGAGTGACCAGCCTCACTCATCCCTGAGTGGCATTATGTGAGCAATAAACCCCAACCACCCTTTTGATATAAACCTGCCAAGGCTCAATCTGATTGGAGTGCCTTAATTACCCACTAAATCACCAGGTTCCATAATCTGGTTAAATGATTACCAACCAGGTAAATGGTTTCCTGGTGTACAGGAAACTATTTGGCTTGTCATTCAGTGGAGTCACCTGCAGACAGAAGGAAGAGGAGAAGAAAGACAGAATAGGAAGGAAGGAAATAAGGAAGGAAGAGAGATCTAGCACCTTCCAAAAAGTAATTAGCTGACTTTGGCACAGAGCTGGGCTCCCAGTCTATAGAAAATTTACCTGTACCATGGCTAACCACAATAAGTGAACTCTTTAGGAGGAAGCATGAGATTAGATTTGATTAACCCCATCGTTACCGACCCCCCAAGCAAATGTAAACAAGACATTCTCCTGCTGCACCGACCCCAACTCACTCATCCACATCATACGCAGGGTAGTCTTCAGCTTATTGTCACACTTACCCTATTCACACTGTGTTATTTATTTTTATGTTTTCTATCACATAAACTCCACACGATATCATTTGAGTAAAAAAATATATATACTTTTTACCTGAATTCATGTATGTTGCACTAAAACATTTATACTCGGGTAAGTAGTAAATATATTAGCCTGAAAATCACAGCATGGACAGAATAGTGATATACTTATTTACCTTGCAAAGGATGTTGCTGTAATGCTAAAACTGGATGATCTTGTGTGGCCGAAAACACTGAGTAAAGTGTGTGGCTTGGCTGCCAACTGCACTGGCTGGGGAGGCAGGGGGGCTATGTGACTCGACACTGGCCGCAAACAACGTTTCAATACTCTCGTCAGCACTACTGTCACTTCCAACTTCACTTACATTTTCTGGGTCAAACTCAGTGTCATCACCTTCCACTGAATCATCAGAGAACTCTAAATCACTCACTGACCCACCGTCATATACATCCTCACTATCAGACGGTGAAAAAATGCTCCATAACTGTGTAATGAATCACACGCTCTTCTCCCTTAAAGCGGTACTGAATTTGAGGGAAGCCAGTTTCGTTTCGTTTTTGAAGGCTCCAACATGCTTGCATGCGTCGGCCTTGGTCACCTAATGGTAGTTCTCCATGCTGCTCGATCTTTGGCAACCTCCCTGTTCAGTCCCTTAACCCTTTGGTCACACTTAATTACCTCGTCCCATGTCCTTCTCGATCTACCCCTCCCCCAATATTAACACATCTCACCCTGTGCACCCAATTATCATCCCCCATCCTCTACACATGTCCAAAACACCTCAGCCTACCTCTCCTCATCACAACACCAATACATTCCAGTCCCATCCTACCTCTCAACTCTTCCATCGTAGACCCAGCCCCCCCAGACCTTGCACGCAGGGACGCACTACACATCCACCTAATCATTGTCATTTCTGTACGTTTAAACCTGCGAATATCCTCTTCCTTTACTGCCCAGGTCTCACTACCAAACAGCATCACATTCCTAACACATGCTGCATACAAAGACCCCTTAGCAAGTAAGGAGAGTCCTCTCAATGTCAGGAGAGGCAACAGCTCCCTGAACTTCTTCCAACCACTTCTCACCCTGGCAACCGAGCTAACTCCAGCCTCACCTCCGGCACATAACATGTCTCCCAAATAACAAAACTTTTCCACACACTCAAGAGACTCACCAGTGACTAATATATATAGTTCTGGGAGGCTTGAGTTGTCAAATATATGGGATGTTAATTTGGTAAATATAAATGAAATATTATGATTGGTGTGTAGAAATTGCATCACAGAATTGGCAGTATGTGAATGGTCGAAGTTCGTGACGTTTCATTGACGTATGGATCGCATCAGCAGTGGCTGGAGCTCTCTGTTTACAAACACAGACACAACTCCCACCACGTGGACGCACATAACCCATAAACCGAGTCCTTGGGAGCCCTGAATACACACAGGTTATAACTGTATCACGTGCATGTCAGGGGGGGCACACCCGGTGCGGCACGTGCGCATTAAATGGTGACATGCACGTGTCACACAACACATTTCCGGTAATGATGGGATTAAATGGGTTTGACATGCCTAACATATACCGGTACAGTAAGAAGGGCAAGTCTCAGATCCCAATATGAAAATGAGGCAAAATGGAAATGATTGTTACTAATTATACAGTGGTTTGGACATGTGGAGAGGATGGGGGATGATAATTGGGTACAGAGGGTGAGAAGTGTTAATATTGGGGGAGGGGTTGGGAGGGGTAGACCGAGAAAGACATGGGACGAGGTCATTAAATGTGACTTAAGGGTTAAGGGACTGAATAGGGAGGCTGCCAGAGATCGAGCAGCGTGGAGAGCCGCCATTAGGTGACCAAGGCCGACACATGCAAGCATGTTGGAGCCTTCAAAAACGAAACGAAACAATTCTCAACTAAGCTTCACTACCTGACATTGAGAGAGAGAGAGAGACTAATACTCAGGCCCTTTAGTCTGAAAACCTCTCCCAACTCAATCACAGTCATCTGGATATAACAAGAATAAAATTAGATAGGTATTATCATATTGAAGGTACTAAAGAAAGGCATAAAGCTTACTAAACTGCTGTTTTTATTCCTTTACTTTATCTTACTTTCATACAATTTTATTCAGCTGAGTACAGATGTAGCCTTCATTTATCCTTTCACAACAAGGTCTTCCTACTACTTCATAAAACGCTGACAGAAGCCACAACATATCAATAAAATAAGCTACCAAACTGGACACTACATAGTCCACAGTGTTGAAGTGTTCTTACCTCCTGCAATTGAGTTGTGGTCTGTGAGAACATCATGATGTAGGACTCATCATACGAAGGGACAGCCACACCAGCTATCTCAGTTAAACACTTCAGAGTCACATTCCGGAACAACGGCAGACTTAAAAACTTTAAGGGGAAAAATAAAACAAACATTATACAGGCAGTCATCATTACACATCAAAGATGTATTCTAAAATATTAAAATGAATTCCCTATAACTACTGCTTGTCAACCTTACTGAACATGACAAGTGTGTGGAAGTACAGTATACTCAAAACAGCACGACATCACTTTTCACTGTGACCAGATTACATCCTTTCTGTAACACTTCTTTATGATCAGTATACTTTTCTTGTATTAATCTCTTGTTACAGCACAGCATTCAAGATAGAGGTAAGTAATGTTCAACTATGGAAATACAGTATATATCGATTCACCTCACGATCAATAACAAGACACTGAACAGTAACAATCAAAAACCAGCACAGCAATCTTCTATGGCCAGCAAAATTTTCAGGAGATCAACTGTGCTTCAAAATTAGCCACCTGCAACTTTCAAGTCACAGAGAAGTTGAAGGTACTGACACTGATAACTTTCACTGCATTAGAACAATCCACATTTACCATCATCATCATCCGGACCTCCTCTCCAACCCTAGGGCAGGGTAAGGAGTGGCACAGTCCAGACAGCCCAAATTTGCCCAATCCAATGGGCCACACTTCCATTCACTCATCATTCAAGCCCCCAGAATCCTGGCTCTATCGGATACACCAAAAACATTCACTGTGTTTTGTAGCTTCACGTAAAAACAGCTTTGACATAAAACCAAGTACTTGTACAATAATGTTACGTTTCCATTTTGCCATAAAGTACAATATTGAAGATTATCCACAATTTCAGCATTTGAACATGTCATATATTCCTTACATACTGCTAATTGAAGCACTGTATTGTTCAGCAAGTACCCAATATCATAACAAAGCAATTTTTACACAACATAACTTATTTTTAAGGCAATTTATGCTGATACTACAAAAATTATCAATAACAATATTCCCAACTTCCTTGTAGCCCAAACCTCAAAAGTGTCCATCACAAAAAATGTGGAGCAATATAACTGGTCCAGACTGCTTATTTTACTTACAAACCAAACAAACGTGATACCTATCTAACGCTTACCTTGTAAATAAGCGTACTGATCAACTTGGTTTCAAAAATGTAGCCCAGGGGTATCCAATTAAGGAATCTGAGCAGGGTTTCCAGAGTTGCACTGACGAGTGTTGGGTTTTGCGAGTTTTCCTGTCAAACAAGCAGAACATTAATCACCTTATACACTGCAAAAATTTATACACAACATACCCTCATGATACAATAAACTGGCGTGAATGAATCGTTTATACTGAACTATGATTAAAAATGTTGGAATCTTCTTTTCAATATGACAGCTCCTGGCCTTTGGCTCCTCTTTCCTTGCATAAAAAAAAAAAAAAAAAAAAAAAAAATCCTGTTCCTGTTCAAAGCCACATCAGTCAATGCAAGACTGCTATTTTCACCTATACTCTGCTTTTTTTTTACTGAGGCGAAGATTCACTTGACAGGTTGGTGATAATTGGCTGAATGCAACATGTCCAAATAACATTTACTAATTCAAATTTCCCCCTCATATATATGTTGTCAAATTATAAAGAGATCATGAAATAATGTTGTATTCAGCCAATCATCACCAACCTGTCAAGTGCATCTTTGCCTTGATAAAAAAAACTGATAAAAAACTGAGTACAGTATAGACAATTGCAAACATGCAAGCTTACTGTCATCTTTTTGTTAAAAAATGGCCAAAAAAAACGGATTATAGACAACTGCCAACATGCAAGCTTACTGTCATCTTTTTGTTAAAAAATGGCCACCTGAACTTGGTTCCCACCAGATATGTTGATGCCAGTGATGGAACAACAGTATGGTGTTGGAGCAACTGAAGTGTAGTGAAATGAAATAGCTACAGTACTAGCTCAGCTCAGATGAGTTGGGAACAAATTTTTGGTGGTAAGTAGCTAGTGAAGTAGTGGAGTGAAATAACCACCAGGCGAGGTGAACTGCAAACTTGTTTTTAAGACTGTTGGGTGGGTGATCCTTGGCCAAAAACACATCCCCACTGAATCCATGTTATAACAGACTGGATATACAGTAAACCCTTCACAAGTCGAACTTTTAGAAGACGGAATCTTCGGTTAGACGAACTCAGGCCGAGACCACGTATTTAAGTAGGCCGAAATGCGGAAGTAGGGGAAGAAATGGCGCCAGGCGGACACGTGGCACCAGTCTGCCACTTGCCTTTGGAGACGGTAGTTGTGCCATTCTTACTGTCATCTAGTGCTGAGCAGTGCACTCCTTATGCCTTATGCCTTGCCATGGAAGGTTCAAAGCGTAAAAGAAGTGATACTGGCACTTCTAGTCATAAGGGAATGAAGCTAAAAAAAAAAAAAAATAAAAAAAAATAAAAAAAAAAGGTGTGTGACTACAATTGTGTTAAGCGATCATGATTAAAGTTCAGTACAATTATTACTGCAAGTGTTACATTGCAGTCTATTATAGTGATTACATTTAAGTTTAGTTCTTAATGCTCAGTGAAATAAAAACTGGGTACTGTTTAGAATGCTGGATTAAATTGTGAACTCAGCCACCTCCGTCTCCAAAACAAACTGCCAACGAATCTGTGCTGCCTTTAACGAAAGGTAAATTAGGTGCACTGAAGTGTTTCTTTGTTGTCTTTCTTTATTCATTTATACACTGTACATGCTCCTTTACTTTAGTGTTGAAAAGACAAGTAATAAGTACTGTTTTTGCAATGCAGGGGATGAAAATCCATCTCCAGTTCACGCTGCCGATGGGTCTGTACTGCCTATGTGAATGATTTTCTACCAATTAACCACCTCGGTACCGTGACGTCTATTTCTACTTTAATTTACACTTCCTCCAGCCGATTTTACGGCACTCAGGACTGGACTCACGTACTGAATGGGTTAAAGAAGACTGTACCAACCACCTGCACTTCCACAGATCCTCCCTACACTGAATAAAATCATCTGGTGGCAGCAAGAGCAAAATGAAAATGCACCTGGCACTGAAGGGGTTAAAGGTATATTAAATGCACTAAATTGTTTTTTGTCATAACTTATTTATTTATAGGCTATATGCTCCTTTAATTTAGTGTTGAAAGGTCAGGTAACAGGCATTGTTTGGGCAATTTTTTGGGGGTGAAAATTCGGTATGACAGAAAATTCGGTCATTCGAACCAGGGTAGAGCCCCATATAGTTCGACTTGTGAAGGGTTTACTGTATATTCAATCGTTATGCGATGTACTTTTCAAACACACTCTCATCTTAAAACAAGGGTGTGCTATACAGATATAATTCAATACTAATATCCTTACCTTAGGTACTAATGTTACTACCTTTGCATTAGCAAATAATGATTTTACAGCCACGTCTGACTTCATAACTTGTAAATGAGATTAGGATTTCATGTCATTCTCATAGTGGGGAGGGGGTGACCGTACAGTAAGTTTTCCGACACACTCACAATCACTATGACAATTTCCACAGGCAATTCTCATTCTGCTTTCCTAAAGCCTCCCTCACATACACCAAAGTGTAACACTGGGTAAGATAAGTCATTCTCAAGTGATGGAAAGTATGTTTACTGGCTGTGGATCAAATGCCCTTCAGAACCAGTAAAACATGACTTAAACTTGTATAACAGATTTGTCAGTTAATTTGGGGCACATTAGCCAACTGTTACAATACTTATCACATCTTCCAATTTATCCAACTAATCACATAAATGATATTCAAACATTGTTTTACCCAGGAAATACAGTATATACAAACAGAAAAGCTACATACCATAACAAATAAACAAAGAAGAAAGACTTGTTGGAACTCTGAGCACATGGTATCTTTCAAGTGCTTGGCTTTTGTCTGAGTCATCTGCCCTGTAGAGAAATCAAACACTTCCTCTGACAGTAGCTTGAGTATCACCATGTTGTTCTGGCACATGGACTCGTTGGTTTTACTTGCTCCAACGATATCTGGGATGAATGACTGCCAGTTCTTTGGCCACTCTCGCTTTAGAATCTGGTGGGGGATAAAAGAAAATAGTTAAACCAAGAAGTTGATTCATTCATCATTTAATCCAGTGTTGCCCCATGAGGAGTGTAGGGGCCTGGGGCTAGGCAAGTTGGTTCTGACATTTATGATGAGTGACCATCCTCACTCATATTACATGAGCAATAAAACCCAACCACCCCTTGGATATAAACCTGCACTGGTTCAGTCTGATTGGAGCACCTTATTTTCTCACTAAACCACCAGGCGCCATAATTTGGTTACCACTCAGTGTAGTAAATGGTTTCCTGGTGTACAGGAAACAATTTGGCTTGTCACTCAGTGTAGAGGCACCCATAGACAGAAGGAAGAAGAAAGACTGAAGGAAAGAATGACAGGAAAGGAAGCAAGGGAGAGAGGAAAGGGCAGGCACCAAGGAGCAGCACTACATCAAGTGAGTGGATGGTGAGTGCCCCCACTGTCCACCATGAAGTTTATGTACAATATACAAAAGGCCCTCCTGATCACACAAGGGATAAGCACCAAATACCTGGACTGGATCATTTATAAAGGCTGACACATGCTTGCATGTGTCAGCCTTGGTCACCTAATGGCAGCTCTTCACACTGCTTAAGCACTGGCAGCATCCCTATTCAGTCCCTCACCCCTGAGGTCAGACTCAATAACCACATCCAAAGTCCTTTTCAGGCTGCCTCTTATAACCCTACTCCTGATGTTCACAATTCTTATCATCTGCAACAATATGTCATCCTCCATCCTCTCCACATGCCCAAACCATCTCAACCTACCCCTCCCCATCACAACACTAATACATTCCGGTGCAATCCTTCCTCTCAATTCTTTAATTGCAATCCTAGCCTCCCAGACCCATCATTCAAGGATGCACTGCACCTGCATCTAATCAATGTCATTTCTGTATGTTTGAGCCTATGAATATCCTCTTCCTTTACTGTCCAGGTCCCCCTACCAAACAGCATTACACTCACATGCTGCATACAAAGATCCCTTAACACGGAGACATAGCCTTCACAACGTCAGGAGAGGCAACAGCTCCTTGTACTTCCTCCAACCACTCCTTACTCCAGCCACAGAGCTACCTCCAACCCCTGCAGCACATATGTCCCCCAAATAACAAAACTCTTCCACACACAGTCACCAGTAAGATCAATCCTTTCATGCCTAACAATTTACATGCTCACCGACATACCACACACACGCAATCGGCATTTGGATAATGCACTTCACTTTTTCCTCTCTTCCCTTATTCACGTTTTTTTTCTTTTTTTCTTTTTACAGTAAGACTTCACTATAACGGACTAATTGGGGCCCAAGCCAGTCTGAAAAATGCGAAATTCCGATAAAAGCGACATCCGGACTTACCCCTGCTAATCCGGACTTTTTCCTAAATATCAGACATTAGTCCGGATTGCATCAGTGGTTTTCACCACCACTGCAGTATTGTACTGTGTTATACCTTCACTACATTAATCAAATGGTATAATAATACTGTACTGTGCACTGAAAAACATGTCTTTTACTTGTCTTATTGTGGTGAACATAGCTGAAGTGGTCAGGCAGTCCGGACTGCTTTTTGGCTTTATCGGACTTTTTCCAATACAGTATACAGTATAGGAGTTTAGTCCGGTAGCTCCTCGAGTCCGATAAAAGCGAATTCTGGTCTACTGAAGTCCGTTATATCGAGGTTTTACTTATAAAGAAACAGGTTTCAGCCTTTCTCAGGTCCTATCGCCATACTAAGTGAATCAGGATGTCCAAGAAGTTCATTCGTAGTAGCTACTCCCACTTTGTGTCTGGGCTAAACGAAGGGAATAGGGATGAGAGATGGAACAAAGCCTAATATCCCATGATGCTGCTCCTTGTCAAAAACTCACTCATATGGGGTCAGTTAAATGTCCCAAGCAGACTTGTACATGGTAAGTCACAGGCCACAGGTTAACAAAGGCTATACAATACATTATATATTTCCTGTTCAGTCTTAGCAAAGCATTGTTATGATTCAAGTTAAACACCTTAAATCACATAATCTGAATGTATATCAGTCATCAAGATTTAAATACAGCAGCCGTGGCTCAGTGGGTTAGAGCGCTCCGCTCTGGCCGTAGGGTCGGAGGATCGAATCCACCCAAGGGTCATTGGTAGACATCAGGAAGGGCATCCAGTCATAAAATGCTACACGCTCCAATCCAAAAAGGCCGACGCATGCAAGCATGTTGCAGCCTTCAAAAAACGAAAACGACGACGATTCCTTTCTGTATACTTGAACTTTGTTTGTGTTCTCAACCTTTTTATTTACAATCTGTCTCATATGGATATCACAGTACTATTTTTGATGTACCTCACTATACATTTCTTTTTAATTATTAGCAAATTTCTTAACACAGTGTCAGGTTACGATTGTAAAACACTTGGTATAGGAATAAATGACTTACTGCAATGCTTGGAGTTTTCCTGTACTAATCCTGTCAAACAGTTACATCATATTTAGTTGCTGGTTAGGTTTTTCCCTGTACCAATCCTGTCACACAATAACATCATGTTTAGTTGCTGGTTAGGTCTTTCCCTGTACTGGCCCTGTCATACAGTTGCATCATGTTAGTTGCTGGTTAGGTCTTTCCCTGTACCAATCCTGTCATACAGTTACATCATGTTTAGTTGCTGGCTAGGTCTTTCCCTGTACTGATCCTGTCATACAGTTGCATCATGTTTAGTTGGTAGTTATGTTTTTTTTTTCCTGTACTGATCATGTCATGCAATAGCACCAGGTTTAGTTTTTTCCCTTCCTGTATTGATCCTGTCACAAAGTTGTACAGTGTTTAGCTGACAGTTGTCTTTTCCCCTCCTGTATAGATCCTGTCACAAAGCTGCATCATGTTTAGTTGATACCAGTAGTTGTTTTTTTCCTGTACTAATCCTGTCACACAGTTGCATCATGTTTAGTTGACAGTTGTTGCTTTTCTCCCCTCTATACTGATACTGTCACAAAGTTGCATCATGGTTAGCTGATAGCTGTTTTTTTTTCCTGTACTGATGAGGTCATTAAATGTAACTTAAGGGTTAAGGGACTGAATAGGGAGGCTGCCAGAGATCGAGCAGCGTGGAGAGCTGCCATTAGGTGACCAAGGCCGACACATGCAAGCATTTTGGAGCCTTCAAAAACGAACGAACTGATCCCTGCCACACAGTTGCATCATGTGTAACTGCTGGTACTTGAATATACAATGAATGTCCCCAAGTAATTATTTAAAGCTGTTTATCATCAGAAGGAGCTGAATGAATTTAGATTTTTGGATTTGCAAATTTTAAATCAAGAACTGCCTAAGAAAAGAAAGGATTAGTCACTATACAGAATATACTAACATTTTAACTGTCACATTAATCCACTAAGCTTTATTTCTATTATCATGAATAAAGCAAAGCATTCATTCTATCACAACACTGAGAGTGTTTAACTATCTATCTATCTATTGCCAGACGCCTCAATCCCGAACGGGGTGGCCACAAACAAATCGCCCCCATGTCACTCTGTCCCCTGCCATTTCACTACCACGCTCCCAACTCACA